>CATIWR010002669.1:0-42681 GCA_949677035.1 Omphalea diandra | reverse complement strand
CGCCTCTTTATTATAGAGTAGAGGTGCTTCTTGCTTGAGTGCATTGCTCTTATAAATAATTAACAGAACTGTTTGGAGTGTATAAAAAATCAAGTGCTAATTTAATCATATTGTTTGATCAGTGTAATTATTGAAACTAAAAAATCACATTTTTTAAAATTTTATCCCTAAAATTTAAAGAAAAATTTAAAATTATATTAAGAATATTATAAAAAATTATGATTATGACGTATTTTTTTTACAACAATTATGATTTTACATTGGTATATAGTTAATTTTGTTTTCAAAATTTATCAGAATAAAAATATAATGAACAATTTAAATTAAAAAGACTTAGATACACAAATACAAATGCTTAATTATAATTATAATAAATTGTAGATATTATCAAATAAATTAATATTTATAAAAATTTAAAGGTAAGAATTATATGTTATATAAAAAATACAAGAATGTGACAACTTAATGAGAGTTTATAAGGGTATAAAAATTAGTTTTTAATAGAAATTTTAAAAATTTAAAAACCAAGCATGTTAAGTGCATTTACTGAAATTTAACAAAATTGAAACTATTAAGTAAAATGGAGATAAGCATTATTAAAAAAAATTTAAAATATAAAATTTTGAAAATTTTTATTTTAAGCATTTAATATAGTTATTAAATAACTTCTAAATTTTATTGTATTTTTATTACTTTATTTTGAAATATATTTTAATTACTCTTATATCTGTGTGATGTATAATTTAATACAAAAATTAAAAGCCTATTTGAAATAGTTGATAGATGTAGTTGATAGCTAATAATTGACAGTGGTTATTAATAGTTGTTAATTGATAGTAATTTGATATTAAGTATCTAATAAATTATATTATTAATTCAAAAATAATTAGCAAGAGTATATTGTTAATATTTTTATATATTTAAATTAAATAAATTAAAAATTAAAAATATAATATTGTAAAATAGTATTGCTCACAAAATATAATTTCAAAATTTAGAATATTATATATTATAGTTATTTATTTATATTTTGTATTGTTAACTAAATTAGTGTGTGTGTGTATATATATATATATATATATATATATATATATATCAATACATTTTTAACAATTAAAATATCTTACATATAATTTTTTATAAAAATTATATATAATAATTTAAATAAATTATTTTATATAAATTAGATATTATAATTTATAGTTGATAATTAAATAATGAATTTTTTAAGAATAATAATGAAGTAAACATAATTTTGACTATTCTATAGTTAATTTTTAATAATAATAATGAAGTAAACATAATTTTGACTATTCTATAGTTGTTGTCATAGAAGTTCAGAAAAAAATTTTAAATTGGAGATAAATTGCAGCTGATTGAAGTAATATCAAGTATCAACTATTATTTTATATAGTTCACTAAACATATATTTATTAGCTATTGAGTAATAAACATCTATTATCAAATATCCCCTAATAATATAAAAATCAAAAATATTTTTTTTAAAAAATAGCATGAATAACAAAAAGAAAAAAAAAACTTATAACTTTAATAAGAAGAAAGTAATTAATAAAAAATAAAATAAATAATTTGAAAGTGTAGAGTCAAAAACACTTATACATAATGAAAATAAAAGAAAATAAATAGAGCACAGTAGAAACTAACCTCATAATAAACATTAGATGAATAAAAGTAATTTTCTAAACGAAATAAAATAAAAATTATTGAAAATATTATTATTTGAAAATTATTGATTTTTACACAGGGTAATTTCTAAAAGATTGTGTTTATATTTTCATAATATACATTCATTTTAAAATTCTCAATAAATTAAAAAATAAAGGTAAATTATATATTTTTTTACAAGAAAAGCTAGATTATAGTTAAATCATAAATTAAAAGCCAATTTTCATAAAGTAAAAACGTGAATATTAATGTCATAAATTAAAATTATTTTTTTATTTTATTTTAAATTTATAATTTTATTAAATGATATCATATTAACAATAATAATTAAATATTAAATAATATATATTATTTCACATTTATTATTTATTGTTGTTACGTAATAATTAAAAGCTTGTTTGACTTAGTAGTAACAGTCAACGATTAATAGTCAACAATCAGTGGCTAGCAGTCAACTGTAAGTGATTAATACATATAAAGTGTGTAGTAATTTAGCAATTGATTTGTGGCTGTATTATAAAACGACAAAAAAATATAGTTATTTTTATTAAATTTATATAAGTATAAATTTATATACGGATAAATATAAGGTTAATATTCATATGTTTCAAAGTATCTATCATTTTATAGTTATATACATAAATTAAAAAAGTAATTAATTAAAAATAATATTCATTAATCTAAACTAATATATCTCTAATTTGTCTTTAATCAAAACTCTAGTGCCAAAAGAAAGGAAAGAGATAGAGATGAATGAAAAAAGTAAGTTTAAAAAAACTAATTAATATTATTTGTGTATTGCATAATGATATTAAAACAAAAATATTTTTTTAAAACGGTATATATTATGAAACGTTGAAGTATTAAAAAAATTTAAATATTAAATTTTATATTTTAAATACTAGAAAAATTAAATTTTAACATTAAATTATTTTTTAAAATTCTAAATTTTAATTTCAAAATTTAAATACCGAAGACTAACATTTACTAAATATTATTTTTCAGCACATGAAGACTCCATTTTCAAACCATAGGCACTAATTGATCCCTGATTTTCATGTTTTTATGACCGCACGCAGCCGGAGGGACTTAAGTTACTGTAGTTATGACTTTTTTTTTTGAACTGTACTGTAGTTATAACTTTGAGAGGGACTTTGTACTTTTGCCTGTAACATAATCTTATCCAAAATCATGTACTCAAATCAAAAAAAAAAAAAGAGTTATTTGACGCCACGCAACGGAACTAAACAATTTGACCAGAATAATGATCTCGCCACCTCGTATCATGTCATGTCCTCGACTCTCTGCATAATAAACGGCCTTCTGCCAGTGATTACGGCAAATGAAAAATACAATGACTGAAAAAGCTCAAATCTTTGAACTCAACAATGGAGCCATTCGTCTTCAACTCACCAATTATGGCGCCACCATTACTTCCCTCTTTGTTCCTGACAAACAAGGTTCTTTCCTCTCCTTTATCAATTGTCTATTGTTTTGTCTTGCAGGAGAAGAGAAAGATATATCTTTTTTCTTTTCTGGGTTGTAATGGATTGATCTGCAGGCAAGCTAGAAGACGTTGTTCTTGGGTTTGATATCGTGGAAGCTTATGTGGTGAGTTCTGTTTGGTTTATGGGAAACTGGGGTTTTCTTTTGTTTTTTTTTTTGTTCTTTAATATTTCTAATTTTCTCTGGAATTAATTGGATTGAAAGTTGTGTTTGAGCAGAAAGGGAATGCACCTTATTTTGGTTGCATTGTGGGCCGGGTTGCCAACAGAATCAAGGAGGGGAAGTTCACCCTCAATGGTGTCGATCACTCTTTGGCTATAAACAATGGTCCAAATAGTCTCCATGGTAATGCTTGATTTTAAATTTTCTTACTCATTTCATGGATCAATCAAAATGTTCCGTTTGTTAATCGCTCATTCCTTTTGATTATGATTTTTAGTCCTCTTGAATTGCGTGCTTTTTTCTTTTTCGTTTTCTCCCTTCTTTTCTTCAATTGCTTGAGTAATTATTGTCTATTCTATTGAACTTTCGGGTGTTGCTTCTTTGCCTGTTTTTTAAAATAATATTTATAAGATAAGAAAATGAACTGCTAGTATCATATCAAGTAATTTTATGATTTATAGGGTCTTTATCATCTTCTGTCCATTGGTAATCTAAACTGAGGTTGAAATTGTGTTTCCAGTATAATTTAGTCACGGACTTCTTCATACATCCAACAATACTTCTTTTATGGTATGATTCAATGCGGGATACAAGTCAACGGTACCAGGAAACTAAATAACAGGCAGATTATCTGCATGGAAGAATGCCTCTAGAATCAGCACTGTAGCACCCGTAGCGTGAAAACTGTTATCACAGTAATCACTCTCATTACATTGTTTTCAGGAAGTCAAAAGCTTGATGCAGGGAAGCAATCATCTTGATTCATGATTCTATCTCTCTCCTAATGGATATTGCAGAAATCATCTTACTTTATAATTCTATCTCTCTCCTAATGGATATTAACTGATAGGGAGCAAGAAAAAGAAACATCAAGTTTGAATAATTTTTTATTTTGCTTTCTGCTGTATTAGGTTTTTGGCTTGGACATTCTATTTGTATGATATTCTAGAACATGATGGCTTGGTGAATACACAAAAATGGTTCCAAACAGCTTTATGGTTTCTGCAACTAAGATCAAATTCAGTCCTCTGCTTGTTAAAGCCCTGATTTGCTATAGGGCATTTGTTTGATATTTCATGTAAGTCTTAAGTTGTAGATCAAGTGTTTCAGCATTGTTAACTACTTCTTTGGGTGCTCTTCAGGTGGTAATAAGGGATTTGACAAAGTGGTGTGGGATGTTGTTGAACATAAAAATGGTGAACAACCATCTGTTACATTCAAGTACGAAAGCCATGATGGGGAGGAAGGTGTACTGTTGTTTAATTCTCATGTCTTTCCTTAATATTCCCATTGCTTAGATACTGATGTTCCAATTGTTTCTGAAACCAGGATATCCAGGAGATGTTGTTGTAAGTGCTACTTACACTCTAATTTCGAGCAAAACAATGAGGCTGGATATGGAAGCAGTGCCTAAAAATAAGTCCACTCCAGTCAACTTAGCACAGCACACCTACTGGAATTTAGCAGGTCACAACTCTGGGAATGTGCTAGAGCATTTGGTTCAGATATGGGGATCCCAGATAACCCCTGTGGATCAGAATTCAATTCCAACTGGTGAATTCTTGCCAGTTAAAGGAACAGTTTTTGACTTCACTTCAGAGAAGAAAGTTGGAAGCTCAATCAGTGAAGTCGAGGGTTTAGGGTATGACCATAACTATGTCCTTGATTGCGGAGAAGAGAAATCAGGTTTAAAACATGCAGCTAAGGTGAAGGACCCTTCTAGCTCTAGAGTATTGAACTTATGGACTGATGCTCCAGGCATGCAGTTCTACACTGCAAATTATGTTAATGGTGTTTCTGGAAAAGGTGGGGCTGTCTATGAAAAGCATTCAGGATTATGTTTTGAGACTCAGGGCTTTCCAAATGCCATTAACCAACCAAATTTTGCTTCGATTATTATTCATCCTGGTGAGAAGTATAAGCATACAATGCTGTTTGAATTTTCGGTTGAGTAGATTTATTATCCCTTCAGTAAGCATTAGTGAGGTACATTTGGGTTTATTTTATTTAATTTTTTGTGTTCTGGGACCTGTTTGCTCTCTTGTTGGTTCTCCCAAGGGTTTCTTCAAATTGGATCATTTGAAAGAATTCTGAATAACAATTTCTTAGCGACTACCATGATTTTGAGATTTCTGGAATGCCCTTCTATGTAGTCCATTTCCCTCTCAAACAGATCCAGTAATTAGTCCAACTTGTTTAATTTTGGAAAATACTTTTCTGTATCAAATAAGAAGCAGAAGATTATGAAAGAAGTATTTGTGTCTAAGATTACTACAATTGACATTACAACTGCATACATTATAGAAATGTCAACCAAGAGTTAGTATAAGCTATTAACATCTTCCAGCAGTTATAATACCAAGATTTCAGGCTTGCTTTCTCATCTATACAATGAATTCTGTGAATTCTTATTCTGCTAAAAACTTCTTGGTGCAAGATCTTCTTGATTCAGGTGAATTATACATAGCTACATATCTAGCTTATTTTGTTGTGTATCTAAACTATTTATGTTATTGAATCTCTCTTGAGAAGTGAAGGAAATATCATTCTTCAATAATAAATGTTTTTCCCCCTCATTCCTAAGTGATCTGTTGAGTAGATCATCGATACCACTGCACTACAGCTATGTCCATTTTCAGGGATATGAAATTTCAAGAAATGGGATTTCTATAGTGCAATTATTATCTTATAGGAAGTGAGATAATGCAGTTTAAAGGATAAAATGACACAGAAAAGTATTTAAGACTTCCATTCATATTTTCTGCACATTTTATTTTTTTCCATCTGAGCCATACTTCAGATAAGACTAACTTATTCTTTTTCAAAATGGCAACAGAGTTGCAATTGCTGCTATTCGGTGTGAGAAGTTATTTGTGTCACAATTTTGTTCGGAAGTGAAAAGAAACAAACATAAACTTTAATACTCACAAATATTGACACATTACTGCAACCCTTATGACATAACTGATGCAAAACTAGGAGAAAAGTAAACCCCCCTTCCCCTTCCACTTCAAATCTTCCCCCATGAAGCTGAATTTGGGCTTCAAGTAATCTAGAACTACACACTCAAACAAGGTATATTTCTGCACTCATCTGTCTTTTTCCTTTGCCTGGAAAAAAGATAGTTTGGAGGAGATACTGCAAAAATTTGGGCTTCACGCTACTCTTGTAGTAAACCCGAAGGACATCATTTAGAACTTGAGGCAGACTTCGGTATTTTAGTCTGAATATCATCCACCAATTGAAACAAAAGAAGCCCAGAAATTCCCCACTCCACCTAGGATTTTCTGGGATTTTTGCATAAAAAGTTCCTGTAATTTGAAGTGAAGTTCTCCTGCTCACCAATGAGAAAGTGATCTGGATTATCAAAACAAGTAATTTCTATCGTTATTTGATACTCTGACATATTCTGCCACAATGTTGCTGAAATATTTTTCTGCTTGGAATAAACAGGATAAGAAACAAAACATTACCTCTCATCTTCAGTGTCTTGGTTGTCAAAGTTTAAGGTCACCCCAGAGGATCATCACTCATGTCCCTTACTCGGAGTTCCACTACCCGAAGATCGCGGAGATGTTGCAAGATCTCTTGAAGAAGATCTATTCCTTTATCTCCCTTTTGTATTGAACTCATACAATGCTTTAGGAATTCCCTGTCTGCTTCAAGAGCTTGTAGCCTTTCATAGACATGATCAACCTCCTCTTCAAGGGCTAGCTTCTTGCCGTGTACTTCATATTTGGAAACTGAATGATTTTCCAATTCAACCAATTCAGATGCCACATTCTCTTCAAATATCAATCCTTCTTCAGTTTCATTATCTGCAGCATCTAAAAGAGGAAGAAGGCTCTTTGCCATGGAACCCATTGTTTTCCTTTCTGCACAATATGTATCATTTGAGGATCTATGTGAAATGCCATTTTCTTCTGGAGTGCTCAATCCATAGCTTTCATCAAATCCTTTTATAATATACCTTGAGGCATTCTCCACTGAGTTTTCTTCCTCTATGAGTTCCTTCTCATGCAAAGTAATTAGCTTCTCCTCCAATGCCTTTAGTTGATCTAGAATGGATAATCTCTCTTCCTCAAATTCTGCCAATGAGTCATCAAGTGAACTTATTTGCTTCACACAATCTAGTGCTATTTCCTCCAAATTTATAACTTCGTCCTCAGCAGTATTGTTGTTGCAGTTGTCTTGGTCTCCATAGATACTACCATCTTCATCCCTCGCTTCACGATTAAGATCAATAGATAGCTCATCGATGTCCTCTGAATTGCTGCAAGTGGCAGAAGAATTTCTACTCCTCATGATTCCATCTCTGCTTCTTCTCATAATTCTTATTTTCTCTTTGGCCTCATATTCCAAAACCTTTTTACGATATACTTCCAATTCTTTCTCAACTTCTTGTTTCTCTCTTTCTCGCTTGACCATCAGCTCATTAAGAAGTTGTAAAGCTTCTTGGTCATATTCAGATTGTTCTTCCATCATCCTCTGGTATTGCAATGCTTCCATTTGCATTGCTGCCTTCTCTTCTTGAAGCCTATTTATCATAGCCATTGTCTGGTTTGCAGCAATTGCAGAAGCACTCCTCTCTTCCTCCAGTTCTGAATACAAAGCATTCAGTGCTTTTCGTTCAGCTTTAAGAGCCGTTTTCAGCTTTTCAACAGTTAGAACTGGATCACCAGCATCTGTCTCACTTACCACACTTCCATCTAGGGATTCTTCAGTCCCTGATTCTCTTTTCTCAAATAGGAACATTTTCTTCTGCAAGTAGTGAAAACTGTCAGAAGAAGTTGGTGTTTCAGGGAATTTTTCCTCATCTGCTTCATGCGATTCCAAACGCATAGTTGAATGTTGGCTCATTGCTTCCTGGTTCTTATCTGCTGAAATCATTTTTCCTTCTTTGGAAGTTTTTTCTTCATTGTTTAGACCTAGTAAACCAAAACTTACATTAGATTTCCATTTATTTTCTTCTGTTTTTTTCTTCTGCATGTAGTGGGTTAAATTGATAGGTTGGTTATTAGATAGAACAGATGAAGATATGTAATGGGAGCACAAGCATTGGCTCAATGGTTAGTTGCCCCTTTGGTGATCTGTGGATCACAGGTTTGAGGTGTGGAAACAGCCTCTTTGCAAAATTGCAAGGGAAGAGATGTGCACTAAATGCTCCCACCTCCCCTAACCCCTGCAGAGGGAGCACTTTGTGCGCCAGGTCAGTAGTATATAAATATATGGGATGCAGCTTACCAAGTTCATATGTTTCAGGGGCATTAAGAATTTCTGCACCATTGTCATTTGCAGAAGAGTGATCTTCTTGTAGACATGGCAATGGACTTGATTCTTGTGCATCAGAAAGTTCTTTGAAGGGCTTTGATTTGGTCTGTTCAACCAACAATTTGAAATCATCCTCCTGAGCTGCTTTTCAGTTAATTAATTGAAGAATGTAGGTTAGATGATTAAATAATGTTTGAGAAGTGAATATAGAGAAGACAAGTTATGAAAAGAGAACTTCAGATACAAGTCATTTTCTGTACCTGGAGGGTCTTCAGGTTCTTCTATGCCTGCTGCTTCGATTTTGTTGCCATCAACAGATAAAGGTTTAGCTGCTTGGATAGAAATAACTAGTTCACATGCCTCACCAACCAAATCTTTTTTCAATTCTCCCAGATTAAAAACTGAAGATTGCTCATCATCATCCATATTTATCGCCAGGCTTTTAACTTCTGCAGAACTTGTCTTATCTTTGTTTTCTCGTACAACAACTAGAGTTTTATTCTGTAAAGAAGAATCAGAAGTTTCTCTTTGATGATCTTGCTTTTCCAGATCTTCTTTCTTTAAAATGAAAGATCCATGATCTGCAGAAGTTGACGAATCGATCAATTCAATAGGGATTAGGCGATTGTATTCATATTCAAGATTTCTCTCAGAATGCAGGTTGATGATTTCAAGTGAACTGTCATCACCATGACAATGCTGAATGATGTCATCGTCAAAAGATTGATGAACAAAATCTGTACTATCAGATTTATCTTCTGTAGTGCAAGGATTATCTGCTTTCTGATCTTCATTTGATTCCTTCTCATCACAT
Source organism: Omphalea diandra (assembly GCA_949677035.1). Taxonomy (NCBI): domain Eukaryota; kingdom Viridiplantae; phylum Streptophyta; class Magnoliopsida; order Malpighiales; family Euphorbiaceae; genus Omphalea; species Omphalea diandra. The sequence goes on along the minus strand of CATIWR010002669.1, from coordinate 33,242 downwards.
TGCAAGCTTGATTCAGACCTCAAAGAACATTCTTCCTCCGCTGAATCTTTGAGGCCAAAACTTCCAACATCAGAAAGCATCTGATGTTCTTCTCCATCATGTCTCTCAAACTCATTGCTATCTACTGCAAAACTATCAGGTTTGCTTAACAGTTTGCACTCAATTTCTTTACCATCTTCATCATCATCTAATGCTTCTGTAATTAAATTCCCTTTTTGTGTATACCTCAAAGTCTTCCAAGAAGGCTTAAACAACAAGTAAGGTGGGTAGAGATTGTTGTTCTTCAAGTTCTCATTGCAGCAAGAACACCTGAGAATCTTGTCACTGTTTTCAACTGTATCCCTACTCATCCAAGAAATGAAAGCAATCCTTCTTGTCATTCCAATGGACTCATCATTGTGATTTGGACGAGACACCAAGCAATCCATGCACATATTCTGTGTTTCAGCGAGTCGTTGATGATCGGAGCAGTAGCCTAACTTGGAAATCTCACCGGCATGAGTCTCACATACATAATCTCTATAAGAGTTGGTGTTATTTCCAGGTTCCAACACATGATCAACCCTTGAACACCAAATGCAAGGTGGTTTAAGGCCAAAGTAGTTTGCGAACTTGGTAATTAGGTAAGTGAAGAAAGAGTTGAGGAGAAGGAGAATGATCAAGATCCATTCAAGAACTGCATAGACTAGAATTACAGTAAGTTTATGACTGTTCCTATGCAGCATGGTTGCAAACTTGTTGGCAGCCATAGTTGATGCTATTGTGTAATTCTGTTGTTATTTACAGAGAGACAGAAAGAAAGGGCTTAAGAGGCAATGAAGAATGTTTCAGCTGTTTTGGAAAAGCAACAAATACAAAGTTGTAAGAGAGAGGCAAAGATTAAGCCTCCTCCAGGAATAATTAAACAGAATCTTAAAACACATTTTATATAGTTAGTTGTGATAATACTATAATGTCTTATAGGTGAAACTACTTGTAAGGCTGACGCTTAAACTTCAGAATGAGATTTTGGGTTAATACAAGGATTGTTTTAACCTCTGGCTAACTATAAGTCTTATGGTTTACTATATTGAGCAGCTGTTTTAATCCATGATTTAGTTTTTTCAAGTCAAAGCATTAAATTCTTCATTATGGAATTTTTTTTTTTTTGGAAAAGCAAGAACATAACACAAAGATGTTAAGACTCTAATATGAGGTGTTGCGTCACAAGAGAAAGCAATCACATTGATATATAAAAATCTTTGTTGATAAAGCAAGTAATGATATTAGTTTTAAAAATTCATACCAAATAAAAACTTTAAGATTCTGTTTGGAATAAAGCATACGGGAAAAGAATTTTAGTAATATTATTCTATCCCTTTAAAAATAATTTTTATTTAGAATAAATTTTAAATTGATACAATTTAATTGAATTTTATTATTAGTGGTGGAGGTGGTGGCATTGCTAGTCCCCAGAAGAAATAATGTAACCCCAAAATATCTAGTGGGAATAAGATTATGATTGCTGCCAAACACTGCATTTAGACATGTTGGTCCCACTTATATTGATTTTGGCTACATCACGCGCAAGTGATGGCCCACCACCTTGCAAGGGAGTGGACTGGTGGGCCATGTTCTGTATAGAGTATCGATCGGCCCACCTGCAGACGCTCTTCTTTATTTGTTTTTAATCGTTTGTTTCTGAAAATAGAGATGGGCAGATAAATTCGAAATTTTAATTATTTCATTCGATTTATATATATCCTGAAACTATTAGTAAAATTATTTTAACTCTATTTTTTTTACATGAATAATTATTAATAAGCATTCTATTTAAATTTAGTTTTTTAAAAATACCATTTAACTAAAATAACTGTTGTTCATGATTATAAAAACATTAATAAATTCTCTTTGTATATAATTTTCATTCATATATATATATTTTAATTTTAATATTGTTTATTAATTTTTTTTACAAAGCATTTTATCGTATGATTATCTCATCTTCATATTATTAAGAAGTTTTCAATTAAGTTAGTGGAGCATTAGTATTCGAAAACTCATCAGAAGTTAATTCATAATGTGCTAATATTTATGTGTTTTAAAACTTTTTATTTGTTAACTTGTTATTCCAAAAAATATTTATTTTTGTTATATTTTAATTACATTTGAAACATTAGGGAAAGCTATGCTATTAAATTATTTTTGAAATAAATATTTTTTTTATCATTATTTGTAATTTAAATAAATGAATTATTGTGAAATAATTTTTTATTATTTTTATTTGATTGGATAGTGTTATATATTATATGATTATTAAATTAAAATTTAAAATATGATTACAAAAAATTCAAATAATTGATTGGTTTAGATAAAATATTTGATTATGTGAATAACTGATATTTAGATTTATTTAAAATTTAAAAAAATCTTGATATGATGAAAAAATAGTAAAATAAGAGGATATTTTATCCAAACAAACCAATTATACAACCAAAATGGACACCAAAATAATTTTGATATTGAATCCAAATCAACATTTTCTTAAGGATTTGTTTTCTTTGTCTTTTTAATATTCCATTTCTTGAGGATATAATGAGTTCAATCTCTTCTTCTTTTTTATCGTTTTATACTATCCCTACCAAATTATGAAAGCAGCCAAAAAAATTGATGAGAATTTGTTTGCAGTTTTACATAACAAAGATCAAATCTCTTGTTTCTCTTCACAGAACATGAGGATCACCTTATTAATTTTTTTTTTTTTAAAAAAAAAGAGAGAGAATAATCACTCTCAAATCATAAATTAATTCCCTTGATTATGTAATAAATTCTAAACTATAATGTATTTTGAAACCTATTCTATATTTTTTTAATAAAAATTTAAAATTTTCTTACAAATCTAGTTTATACCTGAATTTTGATCACCAAAACTCAAATTTCCCCCGTTTTCTAGTTTCATTCATTTTTTCACAAATCAGACAACATTTACATCAATTATTTTATTGGTGATGAAAATGATGGTGATAATTAATATAAATGTGGTTTATCTTGTGAGAAAATGAAAGAAAACAAAGAAAAAAAATAAATTTGGAGATTATGTTCATGTCAATAAACTCTAATTTTCAATGACTAGAATTTAATTATAAAATTGATTTATAAGCAAAATGAAAGTTTATATATATTTTTTAAAAAAAAGTATAAAATGAATTCAAAAAGCGCTGAAATTTGAAAATTTTAAAGAATTAAATCTTTTTTTTTTTTTTTTTGGTGGTGGGGGGGAGGTTCCCTCTTCCTTGATAGAAACTCTTATGATGACAAGTTTTAAAAAAAAAAAGAAACTCTTATGATGTTTACTTTACTCCTAAGGAATACTTTTTTTTTTTTTTCAAAAAAAAGCTGAAGTTAGTTTTTTTTTTTTTAATTTAAGAAAAACTTATATACCATTGCTGAAGTTAAGGAATTTTGCTCCCAAAAGTGTTATACACTTGTACAAAAGATATATATATCCATTTTAAGATATTTTTTAATTATTGTTATTTTAAAAGGACAAGGAAATTGCAAAGTGGAATTAAACTCATACCATATGAATTGCTAGACATTATATATGTTAGTTAATACTTAAATGTGATTTTGAAGCAAGAAATTAAAGAGAAGAAATGCAATTGTGGATAAGTTAAGAGAAGATAAGAAAGCGTTTTCATTAAGATAAGATATGAAGTTATATGGGAATTTCTTCTGGTATAATGTCAAATACACATGTTGTGTTGTAGATATAGCATCATAATCAATTGCTCTTGCAGAAGATACATAAAATAAAATAAAATAAAAAGAAAGAAAGGGGAAATTTGGGATTCTTAAAAAATTCTTTAAAAAAGAAAAAGAAAAAGTGAAAGGCCCTTGGAATGATGAAACATAGGTGTCAAACAGTAGCAGACATCATGGAAAGCCTAAAGAAGAAAGGAAAAAGAAAAGTGAGTTGAAAGAGAGGGAAAGTGGATCAAATTAGGGGAATGTGATGGTGACCTAAGAGTCCCATTGTAAATAAAGCTGTCATTAAAGTGTTGTTGTGTGATCATGCCCTCCTATTTTATTTCTCTACCTTTTGCTTTTCTAAAGTTCTTTCTTAGTATCTTTGGGTTAAATAAATAGAGAATGTTAACCAAAGTTTATTGTATTACACCACACTTAATTCATTCAAATTTTATTTTATTCTCAAAAGGGTTACAGGACCAAAATTCCACAAGTGGATCAACATGGAGCAGCTGTACAATTGAGAATGAACTGACCACCACCCTTACAATTTTTGTCTAGGAATGGACCTATTCTACCTTTACCTCCCATCATCTAAAACAATGGTATAGAGTCCACCGTTTTGTAGGACCTACTGTGAATCTGTGGTGTGGGTCAATTAGAACCCATAAATCAGGGAAGGTCTAACGGGGGACCAAACTTCAATCCACATTGAATTTGCCGGCCACTAGTATGTGAGTAGTTTGTTTGTTTGTGCATGCTTGGTGCTTGGAAGCTGAATGAACTTGCCATTTACAATTACACTTTGGAAGAGAAGTAGCTAACTCGTTAGCCTTTTTTTTCCCCCCTCTCTTCGTGCAGATTGCCCATTCTAAAGGAGCTGTCAGAATTTGAACTTCACTTCCCACGTTATCAAATAAATACTCGAGTATTAAGCTACTAAGCCAATAGCATTTATGAGTCTCTAAAACACAGTGAGCTACATTGTAGTCGGTGATATTATAGGGTGTAATAGTGTGGAAGTTCGTATACATGGGCCTCAAAATGATATCGAAACAGGATTGGGACCAAGAATGAGCCTCTTTGATGCCCACGCAAAATACATGAACAGCTTCGATAGATGGACTATGGAATGGGCAAGAAGACATGAATTCTTGAGCATTACTTCGACAATGATACATCAACATTAAGTTATGTAGCCCTCTCCGTTACATCAGCATTCATTGCCTCTGGTGATCACTGGATTAATCTGCAACTTATTGACCTACATAGGCTAGTTTATGTATGCTTCTAACTCTGAATATGTGTTGTTTGTTTAGTGTATGGATGCTTCTCATTCCAAATCTGCATCGTTGTTTGTTTAGTGTATGGATGCATCTCATTCCAAATCTGCATCATTGTTATCTTGGTTATCCACTTCCTCCATATTTTGGTTCATCATAAACCTCCAACTATCTCCTTCTTCTATTTCCCATTGTTTCTTCAGTTCACAGATTGCTTTGGATGCTGCAGCAGCAATTGCTGGGTTTCTATCTTCTGCCAGTCTCTGCAAGGAGAATCATCGGTGCAAATTTCTGTCATTGGGGAAGACAATTCCATTCACATTAATTAATATTCGAAAAGAAAACTACCTGCAATGCTCCCATGCCTGCATTTCCAAGTTTCCACATTGATGGGGCTGCTGCTAATGCATTCGCCAGAGCTTTCCTGTACAGCAAATAAAAACTAACGCATTACCAAATGGAAGAAGAAGCATCCTGGAAGAGACCCAGGTATTCAAATGCTACAAGTGTACAATTTTTATGGGCCTCGAAGTCAATGCTCTTCTTATACTAAATCCCTCAGAATTCTGTCAAATGGCATCATCTGTAATGAGTTATATCCTTAATATGTGTAACTGGATGCTCTTAGGACTGTCCCTTGTGATAAATCAACACACCAACAAGCACTGACAACAATAGTTAACAGATTCTCATGCAAGCAACAGGGCAACAAATAGTCCTGCAGAGACAATTAAACAGAAACGTTTTTTTACCATTTCTAGCAGCAAGTATTACATAGAGAATTCTTCTTGCTGCACACATACAAAGGGAATTTACTGAATGATAAAAGCAAACTGTCAGAGAACCTCATGAACAATCAAGATGTTGCATTTAACAGTAGTTTTATAGCTTAAGGGCAAAGGCAAGTATCTCTTAGAATAAGAAATTCTGTCATTCGCTTCTAGAAGTAGGTGTAAAGGCACTCTTGAATAAAAATTGCAAACTTATGTATTTATGAAATTCAGGTGGACGATTAGGAAAAAGTTATGCTGAGGTTGTGCTCAAGTAACATACCTTGTACTAACATCAGGAGAACTGGAACACTCTGCCAATAATGACACACTGCTTTTACCATCCATTGCATCAAGATCTATAAGAGTTGTAACCAACAACTCAAGCTGCTCCAGGAATACATACACAAGTGTAGAATAATGAATAACATCAATTGGCTAATTGTATTAGCAACAGAAATAGTTTCAAACCTCTTCTGGATCAGTATAGTCAATACCATCAGCTTCAGAAAGTGCAGATGCCATACTCCAATAAGCTTCCTGTACTTTATGCAATACAAGAACAGTAATATTATGCTTCCTGAGAGTATTGGAGGAAAAAGTCACATAGTGTTGGTTGAGAAAAAAAAAGGACCTGAATAGCAGTAATGCGATCAGTAGAAACTTCCCCAGGGAAGAAATCCAAAGTCCTTCCATTTTTCTCGAGCACTATATGTCCAAGAATGTCATTGGCCGATGGCGAACCTTTATCCATAAGCAGAGGGCTTATACCCAATAACATTTCAGAAATTAGTGATTCGGGATTAACTAATCATGCAACAATCAAGGGAGAATTTGAAAACGAACAACTTGAAAAAAAAGAAAGTAAATGAGGGAGGCATGTCATCCAAAGAGAACTTACAATTTGTACATCTTGCTCACCATCAAATCATGAATATTCTTGACAAACTGCATAACAGAATAAAACACATAATTTTTCCTTTCGAGAGAGAAAAAGAGAGAAGAAGAAGAAGGAAAAGAAAGAGAATAACATAATTACATTTATAACAGGATAATTGTACTACCAAAATTAAACAAGTTATCCAACGTGGAGAATGAGAAAGTATAATGAAGTGATGTTCCTGTAACTATCATCCTATACCTTTTACACACATGCATTAGAACTACTGAATTAAACGGGCAATGGGCTCACCTCCAAAGCCATGAGGGCATCTTCCATTGCTCGTTGCTTGGCACGGAAATCAGCACGGCGCAAGTCAGCCTGGAAAAGTTTCCAAAGGTTCCATTAAAGTATATTATATCAGACCTTAGAAGAGATCAAGATACATGCATCAGAATGGGGATACAAACATTAGAAATAAAACATTGTTTCCTACTTTTTCATTCAAATCTAATTTTGTTTTTCTTATTTCACATCATCAATCAATCTTTTGGCTCCTATCTGTCCTCTTCTGTCCAATCCATCTTTCCATTTTAAGGCAAATTATATCTCCCTTGAATTCATGTCTCTTTTACGTCATGCATCAACACATTTCAATAATTATTTTGCCTTTTTCAACTTCATAAAATACTCCTACATATTTTCATTTCTCCTCACCTCCAATGTTCCTAAGCAACAAATTACTAATTATGGATGTCCAAACATTGACATCCTGCAAATTTGAAAAGACACTCTTACAAGTTCTATTGATCCCAAGTCATTAAATTTACCAGTAATAACATCTAAGATATTACATGTAAATCCTCTTTCATGAGCTGAAGCATAAACTTATTAATCTACGCTGCAACAAAAAGATGTAATTTCATCCCTTGGAATCCTTTTTGAATGCATGTTATGTAATGTGGCAGATACATCAAAGCCTGAGAAGCCTACAGGCAGCAATCCTGAAGGCTTCTTAAAAATTTACCACAAGATGAGAAAGGGAAAAGGAAAGAAACGGAACACTATTTCCTGTTTATAAAGGATATATATGTATACATGCCATCCTCTCAGACAGCCACTTAAAATAAAGTCCCATATGACGCAGTCAACTCGATCAGTATGATAAGTGCCTTTGACAATTAACTTCTGTTTTTAATTTATTTTATTCTACTGTTTTTTATGTCAGAAATTTAAATCAAAGCAAGGAGCTGTTGGTCTAAGAGAAATAGGTGCAACATGGCTGCATTAGTAACGAGTTAAAACAAGTTTAATTGTGAACCCTTCATCAGAATATATTCTTTTTCTTCCTTTTTCTATATTCTTTTTTATATAAGAAATAAGCCCCTAAAATGACTGGGAACTACAAACTAAACAAGTTTAGTTGCGACCCCTTCATCAGAGACTATATAATTTCTTTTTCTTTCCCTCTCTATATTCTTTTTCAGGGTAATTAACCCTAATCGTCACTTAATTAGAAGTTAAATTCTCTTGTGGTAATTTAAGATCAAATTTATGCAATTCAGTTACTGAAATATTATTTTTATTTGAATTCACTTACTCCAGCAAAATAAGAGGCCAATTTGGCACCTAAACTTTTTTAAGAAGTTCAAATCAACTCAAATGAACTTTTTAAATTAATTCAACACCTCAAATTGAGTTAATTCAACACCTAAAATTGGATTCAATATATCACAAAATTCAAGTTTGGGTGTTAACTTAACTCAAAAAGTTTATTTCAGTTGATCTAAACTTCTTGAAAAAGTGTAGAGGCCAAATTGGCCCTTAATCTATTTGAAAGTTTTTGTCACGTGACATTCCAGGTATTGGAAATTCTTAATTTTGCCAAAGTACGTAAATTGAAATAAAAATAATATTTTAGTGACTTAATTGCACAAAATTGATTTTAAGTGACTATAATAGAATTTAGCCTATAATTGAGTGACCATTAATATTATTACCCTCCTTTTTTTATATACGAAATGAGCCCCTGAAATGACTGGGAATTACAAATGCATAGAAGTCTGGGCACTTCAAAGATTTTGAAATATTTCAAGACAATTTGTTACCATTCAAAATTGACATATGGTAAGAACCTCTCTTTTTAGATGTTACTCTGGAGTCTGGAATAGCCTCTACAAGAATCTTTACCTTAAACATGATTTTTTTAATATTGTGCTCCAATCTTCAAATGGAAGTTTGAAATGTAAGTTAACTCGCCCAACAACATTAAAGATTTTACAAAGATGCATCAATATAAAGTGCAACGAATGCCAATGTTTCATCTCAAAAAGCAGTAGGAATATGGAAGCTAAGAGAACGGTATTGGAGAAAGATAGAAAGAAGATTTGGATATTCGGTATGCTTACTCTTCAGAGACTGAGTTAAAAAAGAGATACATCTACAGAAAAACAAAAGCCAAAAATATCTACATTGTGAGGAAATAAACTAATCAAGCTCAAACTTTCAAACAAGTAGATAACTATCTAAAATTACAGAGAGCATCACATGCTGATACAACAGAAGATAGTTTCGGATTCTCTCCATACACAACACTTTCTTCAAGTATCACATTTATTAAATGAGGCAATGCTTACTGATAAAAACAAACAAAGGCAGTTACCTCTAAGGCTCCATCACTCCAATGCTTATCAGCAGCACTTTTCAATCTAGACTGAGCTCTGTCCTTTAAAATCTGCAGGAAGATAGAATATGTAATCAAGCAATCATATAAAAACACAAACATATATCATCAAGGCAGACAAAATTCAATTTCTAGATGTGCATACAGTAGCAATATGTTGAAGACGTTCAGCTTTTTTCTTCATGTTGCGGTCAATTTTCTCTGTACCCTCTCTTGCCCGAGCTACCAGGGAGAAATATAAAATGGAAAAGGGAAAATAATTAGTAATATCATGAAATATTTCTGTAGAACATCAAAAAATGGTTGAATTTTATTTTTCTTTCTTATTTCATACGGTAAAACTTCCCCCTTTCTTGCATTAATAGCCTAGTAGTTAAGTGTCTAATTCACAATGTTTTATGTCAATAATTCTCCTTTTCTAAAAAAAAAATCCCCCTAGGTCCCTCACTTCTTACTCTCCCAAATCCTAAAGGGCGAAAACTAACTTTCACCAGGAACAAATCGTAATGAATGAAAGAAAATACACCTATACACCCCTTTTTCTATTCTCTACAGCTCAACATTGAAACCCTTCTACTCTTTGGTGTCTAGATTCCAATAGTAACACATAAGTTGTATTTCAAATGCCTAAGGATAAGATATCTCACAGCTGAGAAAAACTAAAATAATTTACCATCAAGTTTAAGAAATTCTGACCCAAGAATGGCAAAATCTTTGCGTGCACGGGCATCCAACTTCATAATTCCACTGCAAATAAATTGACAAAATTATGAAGAGACATGCCTAGAAATAAAAAAATCCAAACAGCAAAGGACATAGAATATCTAAGTTCCAAAATGTGCAAAGAGCCAAGCTACTTTTTATCTGATACTTGATGCCAAAACTAAATAGAAATCAGAAACATGTCAGAAACTAACTCAAAGTTTTTGTAAGTTCAAAGTTTAAATAAATAATTTTGTTAGATGGGGCTAAAGGCGTTTGTAATTTAATAAATTATGAAGCACTTGTGAATATTTCACACTTCAAAGCAAATTGTTTCTCAAATCTCTTTACAATTTTCTAGCTTGAAAGTGTGTTTCTTTTCATGCATTAGCTAGAATAACCTCTGGCAGTGAGAGAATTTATGATAAGCTTTACCAATTACAATCAACAGCCAACGGAGCAAAGCATGGTACCGTGAGAGTAAGATAATGTCGTTGCGTGCTCTCTCATTGACATATTTTGCATCATTATGTACAAATTTACAAGCTTCAGCTAAGCCTTGATTTGAGTGAATAACTCTCCCAAGTATTACTGAGCAGTCATCTTCCACTTCTTCAATTTGTGCACTGATCCAGAAAAGTTATTTATCAATTCAAAGTTTTAACTACTCTTTCAATACTCAACAGCTGCAAACATTGGATGAAGGGAACAACAAATCATTGAGTAAAGAAGCATTAGCACAAATGCATAGGTAATCTGAAAGACTAAAATTATGGAAAACATGAGAACTTAAACTGAAAGAAACTAGGATAAAATGGATTAGTGATCGTGAATTATAACATTGAGACAATCGACATTCAGAGAAATGTAAGGGACATTATAAATAGAGCGGTACAAATCTAATTGGGTGCTGATAAAGAATAGTAACTTCCTTTAGACAGAATTGCAATTTTTTCATACATATTTGAACATTATATTTATAGAGCACCAAAATAAAATGTAAGATTTTTTGGAATAGATATGGAATCTTTAAATTTAACAGATTTTTATATCTTAACTTTTTTAAATCATTTACTTTGCTTTAGGAATTTAAGATCACAACTTTAACCATTCCTTGATTATCACTTTACAACTTCCCGTTTATTAAATCTCTAACTTTTTAAGTGATCATTTTCATCATAAGCACTTTACCATCAGAGAAAAATAATAAAAACCTGACTAGAATAATTTTCAAAATCCAGGAAAACTATCATGCAACATTAAAATGTGTGAAGCTCTTCAACTTTGTTGAAGCTTTTCTATAAGGTATTATTGAGTGGAAATTTACACACAGCACTCTGCAACAGAAAGACACATGTTTCTAGCATGTTTTGGACATGACACTTGTTCAGTACCCATCAGAAAAGAATCTTTGCTAAAATTCCCAGGCATGTGTTGATATCATACATAGAGGAATAAATCTCTCCCTGCTTTCCTTTTTATTCTTGGTATAATTCAAACTAGAATACATCTTAAAACTATTCATCCCTTACCCCATGAGTCAAGGCTAAGGAGTGACAGTGATATACTTCCACTGATCAATCATTATCCACAAGTCTAAAAGGTTGGAAATCGGAATTGCTATTTTCAGTACTGATTGTCCATGTTAGAACACCGCGCTTTGTTACTGTCCAGAAAACATATCAGAACATACTTTTGGGTGGGGAAAATTAACCCATTTCCCTTGAAAAGATCAAACATTAACACAGGATATAATGAATGTGGTAACAAAAAAAAAAGAAAAAAAAAAAACATAAAACGGCAAGCAATTTGACTTGGCTGGTAAATTGAAATGAAGAATGACAATTGATAATTAATTATCTGACCTCGACACCTCAGGACAATCATCATAAGATCTAACACATTCTTTCTCTTCAGTTCCAGGAGTTCGTGTTGACAGGCATAATGTAGAAGATCTCCGCGAGACAATGGAACTAACTGGATGTCCATGTAACCACAAATTCTCACCCGTACCCAAGTTTGCTGTCAAGAGATGCGTACTACTCACCAGCCGTGAATCGATTCCTTGATTTAAATGATGTACCTTACTTTGTGGCAGTGACTTGGCAAAAGAAACAACAACTCCATTTGATCTAGAGGTACTTGTCCTTTGAGTCACAAAAGCACTGCTTGAAACCTTGCTTACTTTAAGTGCCATGGGAACAATCAATACAAGAATAAAATGATACCAGCGAGCATTTCCCTTATAACAGTTCAGAGCAGGAAAAGAACATTATTTAGGGGTCAAATATCATCTGTATTAAACTTAAATAAAAGGAAAAAAAAAAAGTCTCAATAGAAGGGAATTCTAAATTACTTTGAAAGGTCATTTTAGGAAGATATGATAGCATAACATCATGTACTCTGCAAATTGTCTAATAAAGATTCATCCTAAGAAGCATGAAAAAGAAAAGAAAAACAATTCATTTTTAAATACCAAACTTTTCCAAGGATATATAAAATTATTGACAGCAATCATATTATGTTGGAAAATACTACAGACCCTATACATATTGACATCAAGCATTTTCCAGAAGGATCTGAGACAATTCTCTATAACACCTCCCCAGTTATCGGATTCACAAGTGCATTAAGAATTCAGACCTTATAAATGTCAATTACATCATCAAAAGACAAATATATATATATATATATATATATATATATATAAATCAATCCATCAGCGGTTGGCATCTTCCCTCAGGCTTATATGCTAATAACTTCAAAGAATCCACCACCCTTGTAACATGTTCACCAACCAATGTTCCTAAAACTAAAATGAGCATGAAGGAGCTAAGTTATTTAAATTTTGCATGAAAACGAAGTTTACAAAGCTATGTGTTGTTTCTCATTGTACTATAGAGTATTGCACTTGATCATATTCAATTATTTGTACTAATGGCTGGGCCTAGAAACAGGTATAGGCATATAGCCATTCTCAACCCTCGATCATGCTCCTTCTAACTAAAGGTCAGCTTCTATCACTAGTCTATAGCTGATAAGCGTGTGCAAACAAGGTATTTTATATTTCAATAAAGTGAGAACTTAAGTCATTTAATAAAAATGAATTGGATCTTGGGAAAAGCCTTTAGTGATTATCTCCAGTCAAATTAACTAATCATTGATCTAATAGATTCTGGAAAACAAACAAAATAAGGTGCACATCTCCAACAGCTTTTTTTTTTTTTTTTCCTTGGCATATCAAAGGCTAATCCTACAGTCACAACAAAATTCAAGCTATAAGTGGTCATTGTCTTTAGGTTAAGTCCTCATCTTCTTTCCATGGGCAATGGAGTTCGGACATACAATTTGGAGAGCATTAGGAGAGTCCTGAAAAAAAAGTTGGAAAACCAACAGCCACATTTGGGTAAACATTACTACCACTTTAGTGAATTAAAACCCATTGCGAACTCATAGAAATGGACAAATATCTTCATTATATTGTAGATCAGACATGATAGATTCAATTCTATATGCCGGTCAGTTGGTAACACAACCATACACATGCCTATACCAGTCAGCTCCCTGCAAATATCTAAGCTATTGAATTTGTTAATTTCAATCTGAAACTAATTCTATTAAATCCTGGCTCAAGGACCATTAACAGAACATAGTCAGATGACAAGCTTGTATATTTCAATTATGATCATTTCACAAACGTGAGCTTAAATATTTTTAATTCCTAGATATGGTATAGATTTCAGAATTTCTCCACAAATTTTAGTCAAACTCACTGCAAACACTTATATTTTATAACCCAATCATTAGCCAAATGAACATTAAGATTTTTTCTGCAATCATCAAGTAGCATGTGCATGTTGTTAGGAGGCTTCAGCTTGGAAAGCTGCGTAACACCCTCTCCAGCTGAGAAGTGGTTCTAAAAACTTCAAAAGAATTTTCTTCATCAACATTTGGCCTTGAAATATTAATTACAAGATTTTGAAGAATCCCATCACGGTAAATGCTTATCAAAAGTTCTATAATTTATTATAATAAGCAACAAAGAGAAAATTGTGAATCCCTTTACAATTACACGGCTTGCACATTTTTTCATTTCTCACTAGACAATACAAAACCCTGAGCAGAAACCCATAACCAAAATGCTACGAAACATCACTATATATGGATGATGTAATAAAACCCCAAAATTCAAACTTTGAGGCAAAAATAGCAACAAGAAACAGAAAAAAAAGGAAACCACAAGGGAAAAGTGTGCATACAAAGAATCAGCAAATAACTGATCAAAATCAGATAGGAAAGCAAGAAGACAAACATGAAGCAAATCCTGAAAGCAAGCTATGCAATGAGAGACGGGGAGAGTTAGTAAACTAACCTCAAGGATGCAACACTATTTCCTGTACAGTAGAGAGAGAAATCTGGTGGGGCGATGGTTTCATTTGGGCCCTTAAATTGGCAAAGGAAATTGTAGCCACAAGCTAAGGCTGTGGACAAGTGAAGGCAAACGCTAGCAGACAATCATAGGGTATTTTATGTGAGGCATTGGATTTTTATGCGTTTCTCATTGACTCTTGGAATTTAGCAATGAAGTGGTTAGAACAGCAATAGGCCAGTAGTTGTTTCAACAATTGTACGTTCTTGGATCTCGACATTTCTCTGATCCTTCACGACCTAAATTCATCAATTGACTCCAAATAATGCCCAAATAATATTTTGAAACCTTGTTTAGTGTTTTGAATTTTCAAGTGAATTTGAAATTTGATACCTTAATTGAAATTAAAATATTTATTACATGTGGATTAAAAGTTTTATATTTTATCTTTGATGATGACTGATGTGTTTTTATTGTATTTTTAGAAAATATTTTATTTTTTGGGATTGAAAAATTTTACATCCTTTCACACTTTTTTAAAAAATTGTAATTAAATTTGTAAAATTTCACAGCCTTTTTATAATTATTTTATTGTAGTTTATATGTTCGGTCATAGTACTGAAAAATTAAGGATGAAAATTAATGTCCACAACTGCAATCAATACTAGATGAAAAGAAACTGAAGATGAAGCTTTTTTTTTTTTTTTTTAAATAACTCTGAAGATGAAGCTATTAATATGGAAAGAAATAATAGTCCACAAAACACAATTCTATTTGATGGGAAAGTTATTAACAATCAGGTTATTTTCAATATTTTGGCAGTAAAAAACTCACTAATAAGTGCTTGGAAAGCTCTTAGGAATCAAAGATGAAAAGTGACATACTTGTTCTCCAATATTTTTCGTTCAATTATTGTTAAAAAGTTGAGAATTAATTAATTAAATGATCAAACCCAAATCATTATATACTTTATATTTTTATATATATTTCTAACGTTTGACTCTTAAAACTCTCCCTCTAAATTTTCAATTGACCATGATCATTGACTGAAAAAAATTAAACTGAGCTAACTAAACTTGTTGTGATACTATATTAGATGAGATAAATTAAGGAGAAGTTAAGCTCATAAATGAATGAATTCAATGAATTTATGTTAATTATTATTAAATAGTTAAAAATAACTAATTATATAATTAATTTCAAATTATTATATAACTTATATTTTTATACATATTCTATAGGATTTTAACTCTTAACAAATCATCCAGAGTGGTAAAGGAGACAATTCAATCTAAACAAGATTTGCTCGTATTCGAATCCTAGTGGATGTCACAAAACCTCTAGCAAGAGGCATTTTGATATTAAATGGCAAAAAAGAATGGGTTGTGTCTACTTGCACTTTGAACGTCTTTTGGACTTCTGATGCTGTTGTGGTATATATGACCATAACAAAATAGAGAAATGTCCTAAATACTTTTACAAGAATAAACACAAATTTATCGATAGATTTACCTAAAAATTTGAACGCGTGACTAATTTAGCTATGGATTACTAATGGAAATAACATATAAATTTACTTATTAAAAATTCTATAGCTAAATTTATTGAAAGATTTAACTAGAAAAAAATACCGTAGATAAATATTTATCGTCAAATTTATCTATGATTTTACATGTAGAATATTCTATAGGTAAATATTTACTGATAGAAATGTTGATCTTATTGTTGCTTAGTTTGCTTATAAAAAATTTATGTAGATAAAATTTACTGGTTAGCCTATTGCCCACGGAGCTAATCCATCGGTTCTATAAGTAAATTGAATTTACGTATGAAATTTATTTGTTTACATATGAAATATGAAAATTTTGATAGATAAACTGTTTTTTTATTTTTTTCAAAGTGAATTCTATATTTTCTAAAAGCAGTAAATTGTTTTTAAAAAAAAAATTTGATGTTTGTGCGATTTAAAAACTGTAAACAATTATGGGTGAACAAATAATTCACATCTTTCTCAATTAATAACCTATATCAATTCAAAAGCTTATAATGGTAAAGGCAAATGCTACTTAACCCAATGATATTATATTGTCTTAATTACTTTAACACTATTTGCATTTGAAATAGTTCATACTACCCATAAAATTCTAATAACAATAACAAAAAAGTGTCACTAAAAGTGATTTTTAAGAAGGGTAAGTACTTGTTAAAGGTTGAAGAACTCATAAATAATAATCAATGAAATCTATTTAACTGATTAAATAAAATTTAAGTAATTTCCGCATATTTTGACATTCAAATGTTTTAGCTGTTATAAATTAAGAAATTGTATTTTTCAGTGTATTTTCAAATGTGAAAAAATAATTTATTATTGTCTTTAAGTGTTATAGTAAAAAAAAAAATAAAAATATATCATTAAAGGTACTCGTGGATCCTTTCTTTGATCGAGTAGTAATTCTATTAAGCATAGTGGATTGGTTGCATGGAATGAGGTGTGCAAAACCAAAAAGTTGGAGCAATAGGTGTTAAAACTAATACAAGTCTGGAATCACTCAACATATCTGAAATTTGATCACTAATAAACAAGTCTTCTCTTTGGGTTTAATGGGTTATTGTCAATAAACGCAAATGACTCAATTTTTGGAGTATCACTAAGACCCTAGACTGCAGTTGGAGTTGGAGAAAATTGTCCCAACTTAGGCCCTTAGTTAAGTCTTTCTTTAATTATCAGTTGGGTAATGGCAAGAATTTTGGATTCTGGTGTGATCCTTAAGCTCAAGGACAATATTTATTAGAGAAGCTTTCCATGGTGAATATCGCATGTTCTAAGGTTAGACAATATGCAAAAATGAATAATTTATGGAGGAATGAAGTATGGAGATTGCCTGGCTCTTCAGATGATTATACTTTGCGTATTTGAGAATATTTACATTCATCCTAATGCTGATCAAGAAGATATAATTCTTTAGAATTTGAACCTTGGGGTACGTTTTCTATTGCATGTATTTAACAGTCTTTGTAGGGAACTCTTCAATACGTGTCGTAGGTGAAGTTAATATGGTTTTCTCAATAAATTTCTAGACCATTATTTATTATTTGATTATAATTGAAAGAAGGTTATTTATTAGAGATAAGACTGCATAAGTGAGGTATAAATGATATAACAGAATGTGCTTTATATTATTTTGTTATTGTTGTTTCTTAAAAAGACCTTGGAATTGCATTCTAGAGTTATGTCAACTTAATAAAACTTCACTCAGATATTAGGTAGTTTTATAGGAAAATAATGTAGGAAATTGACTTTTTGTGCTATAACATACTATCATATTTGAGGTGCCAGAAATAAGCTAATGTTTAGGAACATTCAATTTCATAAGAAACTGATTTATAAGAGGATAAAAGAAATTGTTTGCTTTAGATTAGAATATAAAAAACTTATAAAGATACAGAGTAATTGGATAGCCAAATAAAAACAGATTGTTTGTTTTGTTCTTTTTTTTTTTCATTTGTTTTCACATCTTATGTAGTTGTGGGTTGTATAATTTATTTGATATTAATACAAAATTCTTTTGGTTTTGATATATATATATGACAAAATATTTTTATTTCCCGTGAAAAAAAAATGAAGCATCCATATCAATATATATATATTGCAAAGTGAGACGTGGAGTGGAGTGAAATAAAAAACGTGATAGAATAAATCCCAAATTTGTAGCATTACTATTTTTAATTATTTTATAAAAAAGTAGTAAGTTATTTAATGATCGAATCTGTGAGATATAACAGAAACTAAAAGAGATGAAAAAAGAAATTAATTACTTTTATACGTTAGACAAAAGAGAATTAGCAATAATCAACAAATTTTGACAAACATTATTAACTGCATTACCATTTTCAGAATCACTTGCAAGCACAAGTTTCATGGTCAGGTGCTGAACAAAAACACACCATAACATGAAATCATCAATAAAATGATAGACAGATATAATTAAATATTTATTTCGTAGTGTAAGAGAGACCAAATATTCGACTCTCACATAATTTCCTACTGAAATTTTAATTTCTAGATTTACCCCCCCCTCCCAAAAAAAAAAAAAAAGAGAATAATGCAATAATTAATTGAAAAATCCCACTAAGAGACAAGTATAGGAAAAGGGATATAAACATAAAAGTAGAAATGATAGTCAAGGGCACTTGGGTCCTCCTTCCTTGGTCTTCCAATTATTATAGCAAGGGCAGACTTGCTTGTTACCATAAGTGCCTGGAGGAACACACAGGCACTTAGAGCAGCATTTCAGGCAGAAGAACATGCATGGCTTCTTGTGTGATGTTGCCGAGCAACGATAACTACATCTCGGTTTGCAATCTATATAAGCACCACCAACCAAAAAAACAAAATCCCAGTTTATTAATTGCAATATTTACACCTTAAAAATCAATTAATTTAATTTTCTCGAAATGTACCTGAAGGAAGAAACTTAGCCTGTTCAAATATTGAAAAAAAAATATAATAATTCAGTATACAGACAAAATTCAAAAAACATAATGTGGGTTTGGGTGTTTGTGATGGTACCTCAGCCATGTGAGAGATAGTAAGCAAAAGGAGGAGGGAAAGGAGCATGAGGAGGGAAGTGCACTTTGGGGTGGCCATCTCTCTATCTACTAGAGACTGAGTGCTCAGTTACTGAATGCGCTGTTTGTAGGAAGGATGAATGAATTGTGGAGTACATTTTATAGGGAAAGGGGCAGAGTTTGTGGCGTGAATTGTGGGGCCAGTCTTTTGGCAGCAATCCCAAGACGAAACCAAATCAAAATGATTCCCACCACATGAGGATTGGTGAAAATGTTAGCGATACAACCGGCGTTCTTATTGTTACTCTTTTTTGTTCTTTTATGATCGATGGAAGTTATTAGATTCTGATCAATTTTTAAAATCATATCATTTTAAATTCAAATTGAATTATCTCATATTACAATAAATATTCAAAAGGATTTTAAGTGATCATATCTGAAATAAAATTATATTAAACATGCATTTTAAGTTGTCCATGCCATTGTATTGATTTAATATATAAAAAGAATTCAAGTCGAGTCACTCGGCATATTTAATATTGAATTAAATTTAGATTATGAGTTATCTAACTTATCATATTCTTTTCTTAGGAAAAAATTACCTTGGTTTTTTAAAATAATTTAATTATTTAAATAAATTTAAATTAGAACAAATCAAATTTTTTTGTTATCAAATCATATTTGAGTCCAATTTGATTTATTGAGATTTTAATCATTTCATATCTAATACAAATTAAAATAGATTGTGATAATTTCATGAATAAAAATTGAATTTCTGAATCCTTAGTTTTTTAAATTAATCAAATCAAATTTAAAATTAACCTTTTTATTCTAATTATAATATTATATTTATTTTAAGCTATTTAGATCTAATTTTTTATTTTGCTTGATAAAAATAATTTCCAATTTTTGAAATAGTACAAAATCAATTTAAATTTTTAAAAACATTGATAAAAAATTAAAATCAATTTAGGTCTAGTTTAAGTTTAGCATAGAATTAATTTATTTTTAAGATATTTATGTCTAATTTTTTATTAATTAATATAAATATTTTTTTATTTTGTATTAATAAAATAGTTTATAATTCATGAAATAGCAAATATTAATTTCAAAAGTTTTAAAAACTTGAGAAAAAAATTAAAATCTACTAATTTTCTTAGTTTAAAAAAAAATCACTTTTCTCTCCACCCAAACAAAGAAAATTATAAATTAATTTTTACTATTTTAGAAATTACTTCTTAAGTTGAGGGAAAAAGTGGAAATTTTTCTAGATTAGAAAATTTTGAGTAATTTCAATTTTTTCCCAAAATTTCTGAAAATTTTTATAATTAGTTTTATATTTTAAAATTATAAATTATTTTTTGTAGCAAAAATTTATGACAAAAAGTTGTAACAAAAATTTATGAAAAATAATTTTTTTTATGTTACTTGATAAAATATTAAATCTAAATAGCCTAAAAATATAAAAAAAAATTTATGCTAGACATAAAAATTTGTACTATTTTAAATTAATTAGTAAAAATAATTATATATTAAGTATTTGATTCTTTAATGTTTTATATTTAAATTAATGAAATATTATCGTCACTAAAATATATGTAAGACCCGATTTAACCACATTGGCCTTAGCCATATAATAGATCATAAGCCTAATTCGGCCTATGATAGGCTCTTAACTCATAGACCAACATTAGTTCAGCACATATAGTTCATTCTTTTTTTCTTTAGAAATTGATAAATCTCATTAGAAAGTTAATCATTATCAAGAAAGAAATAGAGTTCTCATGCAATATAAAAGTAGTTTACCTCAAACTTAGTATAAAAGGTCACGATCAGTATTTCATTCATTATATTCTCACATACTATTACTATGTTTCTTAAACATATTAGGGGTAGATTCTCCTCTCATCTATCATGGAAATCTCGATTCCCCTCAATCTTGCAAATTTTCGTCTATCTTGCACATTTCTAATTATCCTCAGTTTTGCAGATTTTGATTCTCGTCTATCTTATAGATCTCGAACCAGAAGGATCTGAACCAATCATCATTGAAGACCTACCCAAACTTGTCCAGCTCAATAGCTCAACACACTATGATGAACAGTGTAAAAATTTTTAGCTAATTTTTATTTTACCCCAAGTCTCTTAAAATTCAAATTCATTATTTGTTATTTTAGAAATTGTAAATTATTTTACTATTAAAATATAAAAATTATTGTTATACTGTTTAACAAAAAATTAGACTTAAATAACATGAAAACAAAAGTATTATTCTTATTAGAACTAAAATTATTTTTAAATTTGATTGAATCAATTAAAAAATTAAGGGACTTAAAATATAACTAGAGGATAAATTTAAAAGAAAAATTTATGAACTTTATTAGTAAAAAATTAAAATATATATATATTTAAAAATCATGTTAATTTTTTAAAAAAATTAATAATTTATTTTTTTCTCATCAATAAAAGTTTCAACATAAGATGGCCATTGGATGTTGATCTCATCCAATGGCCAAAATACTCTGCAAATGAAACTGAACCATCATTTTTGTTTTGTTTGTCAATTATGGTAATTGCTTTCGTCAACTTTGTTATGTTAGTTACGTCCTTTTTGTAGTGCCCATCAAATTCTTTCTTTCATGTGAGGTAGCTATACAGTTACAGATCCCTAATAATGGACTAATATCTTCCCAGAAAAAGAAAATATAGGTTCTCAATATAAATCCATTGTTTATTTTAATTATGCAATAAATGGTGAATTTGCTCTTAATACCGACAATTACAAGTAATACGTAAAAAGATGGTGGTGATTAGTAGGTTAATTAAACAAAAATTAACATGATTTTGTGAAAAAGCATGTCACGCCCCTAGTCCCTAATCCATGTGTGTGTTTGAGTATATTAATAAAAAAAATTAAGCAAAAATTGTTTTTAAAGATCAATTAAGCAAAATTTCAATTGATTAAAAACTGTAAATTTATTGCTTAGTAATTTTTATTTTAGGTTGTGCTTTTAGTATGTAGTGACAAATATAAAATTATATTTTCAATTTCATGAGTATAATGTACTCATATACTAAGAGTACAATTCCAATTGAAAAGTAGTCTTATATACATAATTAATTGAAAGCATTATACTTTTTATAGGTATAATGTGCTAATTTATATAATACCATTTTTTCTTAAAAAAAAAAAAAAGTTGTTGGTATTCCCTTTCTCATGGTTATTAATGGGAACTAAATGGAAGAGGAAAGTTTCTTTATAGAAGAGAGAAATGAAGCAAACTACCTTTCAAGCCAATTCTTTTATTAGGGTTATACTCGAGCCAAGGGAAAGTAATTTTATGCTTAAAAAAATGAAATTGTGTATCTAATTGGTGAACTTAACATCTCCTGATTTTTTAAATCAATTTTTTTAGATTTTTTTAATTTAAATATAAGGAATTCTCTATAAATAAATTGTCTAAACAATTTTAAATAAAATGAAATCATGAATAAGCAAATAAATATATGTTTTCTCTTGAAAAAAAGTGCTTTGCAATAACATTAGAAAAAAATTAAATTAGTCATTTGATCTTTATTGGGTTTTTCTTATAATATTGATTTTCTAAATTAAAGCGTCTTTAATTTATTAAAAGTATCTTTATAGGATTTAATCCTACCAAAGAAAATAATAATTCTATTCTATACATGATATGGATTTTGATGATAGACTCAACTGGATACTAATATATAAAAAGTAAAAAGTGGTTGTGTGTATGAGATGAAAGCCCAAGTAGCACGGCTCCAATGATGGCCCATTTGACCTGTGGTTGTGGAAGCCTTCAAGATTCAGCTCCAAGCAAAGGCCCGCCGGTCCGTCCTTTGGCGGGGGCCTTCAAGTTCCAACTCCAACGCCAACTGCCACTTACACCTGTCTCGCTTGCGTACCTGTAAGCAAACACCTGTGTTTAATGGCTGACACCCACTTTCACCTGTAAGCAAAACCAGTGTTTAATGGCTAGCACCTGTGGCTTGGGCTACATCTCACAATTGAACCAGTTTAATGCCCCACTAGGTTACAAGCCAACGTTACTTGGCTCGGCAATACTACTCTGTTAATTGAAGTTATTATTAATATCCAAATAACTTTATACTTATACAATGTGGAATTTAATACTTTAATTGAAGATTTTAACATAATTATACTGATACTACTCTTAAACCTGGTGTTGGTGTGGGGCTAGGTGCGGTCGTTTGAAACTGGAAAAGGGAGAAAAGTGTTTGCTGTTTGTCTGACTCATCGGTTATGGGCTGGACACTGGAGTAGTTATCAACTTGGCCTGAGTGGTGACTGTTGAATCGAATTGCCGAGAGCTTGTCTCAGCCATCAACTCAACGACAGCTCCCTAGATCTTTTAAGGGTCTTGTGATGAGAGTTATCCAGTTTGCTTTGCTTACCTTCTTTCTCAGCAAGTGCACGTAACTGGACTCCAAGGTTTGCTAATAGAGTAGAAAATTATGCTTTTTCTTGTTCTACGGACACATTCTGGGTAGAAGAGCTTCCATCTAATATTGCAGCTGATGTAATTTCTCTTTCTGGTTGAATGAATTAATTCTAGTTTTTTCTCAAAGAAAATAACATTAATTGGGGAAATAATAATATGAGAATTTAAATCAATAATGAGAAATAAGAAAACAAATTTTTTGTTGTTATTATCAACAATACTCAGTGTATTAATAATTTGCACTTAAAACATTGACTTTAATTATTTTTTTATTTTATTTTCATATTTTTAAAATAGCTTAAATCTTAATTTCGTTTTGTTGGGAAAAAAATTAAGCATTCATTCATTAATAATTGCAAAACCTCTTGATTTACATATAGACGATAGTGCTCACCACAACAACCTTCTTAATTAGTTGATATGTTATTATTTCATGTAAATGGTGAGTTTAACTATGTATATGATTATTGTGCTTATTATGATTCAAATTGAAGCAATGA
The DNA here is from genome assembly GCA_949677035.1 of Omphalea diandra. Taxonomy (NCBI): domain Eukaryota; kingdom Viridiplantae; phylum Streptophyta; class Magnoliopsida; order Malpighiales; family Euphorbiaceae; genus Omphalea; species Omphalea diandra. The sequence continues at coordinate 9,273 of CATIWR010002669.1, read as the reverse complement.
ACTTGAATGAGTGTTGGATTTAATATTTAATTGTGAGATAGTTATAATAAGACTATTATAATTAGAATTTAGTAAAATTATTGTGAAGTTATCACATAATATGAAGTTAATTTGTTTAATATACATTGTTCTATAAATCATACATGTGATATTAAGTTATTGCATATATGCAATATTGAGTTATTGCACTGCAAGCTGGAAGTTTATAAAATAAAATTTTGGTAAATCTGTTATAGAAAATTTAGTTGAAGCAATTTTATAAGACAAATTTGAAATTAATTTAATTTATTTGTATAAATATAAATTATTGATTGTATTACAATTCAATAATAAGTAAAGGGCTTGTGAATGAAATTAATTTATATTAAAATGTCATATAAATTTAATCAGAGTAATTTATTGTCGAAAAATGAAAATAATTGAAATTGTTCATATAAATAAAATAGTTGCAATTACGTTAAAAGTTAATGATAACATATTTAAGAGCTATATAAATTTACAATAAAAATCATATTTAATAGTAAATAATTTATAATAAAAATTATATTTAATAATAAGTAATTGATGCAGATAATAAAGTTTAAATAGAAGAAAAATAGAAAAAATATGTAGAAACAGAAAATAAGAGCCATATAAATTCATAGTAAAATTCATGTTTAATAGTAAATAATTTATAGTAAAAATCATATTTAATAGTAAACAATTTATAGTAAAAATTATATTTAATAATAAGTAATTGATGTAGATAATAAAGTTTAAATAGAAGAAAAATATATAAAAACAGAAAATGAGAGAGATTAAATACTTATAATTATATTAAAAATTAGTTATATAGAATATATAAGTGAAGTAGATTGCTTCACCTTATTCATATTGAAAACTAAAAAGTGTACATATATATATATATATGTGTGCGCGCGATGTTTCAATTGTTACTATAATTGTTACTCATCCATAGTTATTGTACTTTAAGTTTTTAGATTAAAAATTTAATAGTTCTAATCATTTTGACTTGTAATTAATATTTGCGCTAAAAATATTAAATATTTATTATTCAATTATAAAAATAATAATTATTTATAGAGACATTGAAAACTCTCTCTTATATATATGTGTGTGTGTGTGGTGCACGCAAAAAAAGCTATTGATAAGGTTAAAAATTATTTTATTTTTGTGATGAATACTTTGAGTTTTTGACATGATCTATAGATTAAGAAATCTCATATTGTTTATTTAAAAAATCAAAAGTAAAATAAACCGTTCATTTTTTACTACTTTATTAATTAAATTTTATTTTTTAAAAAATATTTCTTAATTTAGAACTTATGGTTAAGTGTGTTATTAAAGGTTAAAAAAATAATGTTTTTAGTCAAAATTTAGGTGGTTACGATTTTGATTTTTGGATATTTTATTATTTACAAATAAAAAAAATTATTTTATTATAATTAAAAATTAATTGACTCTAAATTTGTAAGATTTTGTGCTAATTAGGTTCCAAAAGGCTAAAAAAAAAAACTAATTTGAGCTTATTTAAACTTTTACCGTAAGTTTAAGGATCTAATTAATCTTTTAGCCTATAATCTTATTATCCAATTGATTGTTCTATTAATATTGTTAATTATTGGCTCTTGTGCACCAATAAGAGAGTTGAATTAGTGGGTAATTTTAATTTTCGGAGGAAACACACATAAAAGAAAGATTAGAGAAAGAGTAGGAGAAAAACAAATACAAGAGATTTATAGTGATTCGGGTATTAACCAACCTACATTCACTCTTCAATTTACTAATTAGGTGTTTCATTAAATCATTAGTGTTTTACGAGCCCACACTTAACTTAGTGTTTAGACTCACACCAAACCTTATAAGTATTTTCTCAATGCTCACACTCAAACTTTATACAATGAATCATTAGTTTTTTACAAGCTTGCACTTAACTTAGTGTTTAAGCTCCCACCAAATCTTACAAGTGTTTTCTTAAGACTCACACTCAAACCATATATAAGTGTTTTATCAAGCCTAAAATTCAAACTTATATAAAAGTTTTTTATACAAATGTTTAAAACTCAAATCAAACTATATACAAATAAATAAAGTTATAAGAATTAGCTTATCAATTGTTTTGGCACAATCAATGATTATTCTCTTGCATTCAAGTCTATTTGGTAGTGTAATTATATGTTACACACACCAAAGAGATATTACAAACTAATTATGCTTGTAACTCAAAAGTTGGTGAAAGAATCAAGCATGGAGTGCTTGTTTGGTAGAGGTCACGGTTGAGATCAAGTGAGTTGCGGTTGAGAATTTCATATGTGTCTAACAACTATTATACTTGGAGCACAACATTGGTCCTTTTGAAAACTGGTTATTGGATCTCTCTAACGGATTTTAAAATTCGCGATCTTTACTGAATGTTGCGGTCTCTACTGAAATTTGGCCTATCACCATGAATCAAACTGCTTTCTTATTTTTCTTCAGTCGCGATCACAAATTTTGAATCACCAATGGCCATTTCAAAATTCACAAACTCTACCAACAAGTCGCGATCGAGACTGTGGGAGGCAGATTTTCATACTTTGAGTTTTGTTTTTTTTTTTGTTTCTAATCACTTATATTCAACTTCCAATGAGATTCTAACTTATTATCTGCAAGATCAATATTTAAGATTGACATTAGAATCTTTCAATCTATATTGTCAAGATCAAAAGAGAGTCATGTCTTAGGTTTGAATAACTTAATCTAACAGTTTTCCCATTTTTATTTTGACAATCTAGATTGAATATGCAAAAGATTAAAAAAAAAAAAATCAATTATGCATTCTTTATAGTGAATGATTGTAAAGTGAATCAAATCATAAGTATGAGATTATTCCCCTTCAATCCATACTCCTCCTTAATTATTCTAATAAGAGCACTGTCTTAGTTTATTACAAATATAGTTTAATTTTCTCTCCCATTTTTGTATATTTTCTCCTTTGTATATTCAGACAATTATCTTTTCCCTTTTGTCAAGATCAAAAAGAGAGTAAATAGGACGAAATGTGAGAGAGAATAGGAATATAGGAGGGAATGTCCACAAACTTATCAATTGCACAAACTTAAATAATAATAGCAACCGCAAGCAATTTACACAATTGATCATAATTTGTCACATAAGAAGATAAATGGATGAAACATTATCTGCATGGAAATTTTATAAAAAAATAAATATAAAATAATTCAATCATTTAAAAATATTTGATTATACAAACTAGGGCCAAAGATTTAGAAATTTTCATATGTGACCCTAATATAGAGTATATGATATTTCGATGATCAATTTATATATTTGAAATATAGAAAAACTCAAATGCAAAATGAATTGATTCAATTCATCACACAATCAATCAAATCAAACATGTCAACACATAAATATATCAAACAATAAAATGCATAAAAACTCCCTTTAAACATATGCATAAATATATCAAGTTAAAAACATAAGGGATAAGGGATACATTACAAGTTTAGTATTAACGGCTTGAAATCAAATAATCATTTGAAACTTTATCCCTTTTTCATTAGTAGTCTTTATTCACCTTTAGATTTTTCATGATGAGAATTTAGTGAAGGAGTCTCCATCCTATAATATTAAACACTTTGCTTTGGTACCTAAGCATACTTGGATCCTAGATGGTTAGGATTGAAAGGGTCCTCTAGTTTGAGGTGAGTTTTTTTAATGTAGCAAAAAATATTTATATGGTCATATCTTATGCAATAATGACATTAGAGCTTAGACTTGTAAGTCTTTCTCTTATAAGCTGCCTTATCATGAATAGGGGGCTTTCTCACATTTTGGTTGTGTGAATGAATGCAAATGCATGAGTGATGAGGAGTATAAGAGATATTTGTGTGTGTGTGTGTGTGTGTGTTTGGACATGCCTTTTTAAGCACATATATGCATGATTGGCTCTTTGAGACTTAATTTTTGACCTTTGGGGAGTCTTCCCTTTGCCCTTAGACTTGGAAGGCTTAGTGTTAGGAACACTCTTCTTCCTAACAACCTCAATGCTAGAAGTTTAAGGCATAAAAGTTATAATGAAAGTAGGAGGAGAAGATGTAGATGATAAAGTTTTATTAAAGCCTAAGTCATGTCTCACTAATGGTGGTCTTTGAGATACAATAAGTGTATCCAAAGCTTTTTTCCCTTTGTAAAATTTATAGATAAAATTTCTTAATTCAATAACTTTATCTTTAAAGAATCATTTTCTTTTCTCAACAAGATCATTTAAGTGTTTAAATTTTTCCTCAATTTTTTAATACTTTTTCTTCTAAACTTTCATTTTTTATTTATATTTTTCATATTTTAAAGTTAAAGATTAAAAAAGCTCATCATCCATATCATCAAATGCATTATACTCTTCACAAGAGTGTGGAGAAGTACTTACCTCATTGAAGTAGTCCTCTTGAGTCATAAAACAAAAGTTTGCAACTTCTTTATCACTTGAATAATCATCCCAAGTAGCATTGAAGCTTTTCTTATTTCCCTTGTGACAATAGGAAGATGACTTTCTTTAGTTTCTTCTTTCTCTTCTCCTTTTTATCAACTATTTGTCCTTCTTCATATCTTGGCAAGCTCTTCTTGTTTTTTTCCACTCTCATTTGAGTCACTTGAGTTTGAATCATTTTCTTAAGCTTTAAAGGCAATAGCTTTCTTCTCCTTTTTATCTCCTTGTCCCATTAGCTACTTCATCTTTTTGTCCTTTTTGAGAGTCATCTTATGAGTAAAAAGCTGCTAATGAGAACATTGGTTAGCACCTTCCCAATCTCCATATTAGATTCTTAAATGCTATATACTCTTGCACCAAATTTATAGAACGAAAAAGAATTAAGAATTTTAGTATTTACCTTATAGTTTGTAAGAATTCTTTCAAACTTCTTCATATTTATAATAATGAGGTGTTTATTTATCATGTCAGTGATTTTTTTCATTGTCTTTCATCATAAAGAGCTCTTACTCCATCACATACATTTCTAACTTATTTGATTTTACAAGAGTTGTGTCCTCATTGATGATAAACAAATTTTTGAAAAAATTGTAAAGACGAATCGAACGGACTCTGTTTGATTTTTTTTGGTTCAGTTCATACAACTTATCGATTCAGTTTAGAAATTTATGAAAATTTTGATTTTTAGTCGGTTCGGGTTTAGATGCAAGAAAACTGAAGAAACTAACATCTTGAACGATGTCGTTTAATAACCCTACATATAGTTATTTGTTTCCCTATTTTGCATTCTTTCCATTCCTCTTTTACCAAGCTTTTTAACCCCTTTCATTAACCTCATCCTCTACACGTTGTAGCCGCTCTTTCCCATTTCTTGGTTCCTTTTCATTTCCACCTAACCCATCAGCTTCTCTCTTCTCTCATCACTGCATTTTCTTCATCTTTTCCATTTCACCTAATGGTTAGCTCCTAACCCAGCTGCTCCTCTTTCCATTTCTTTTTTATTCCACTCAACTAAGCCATTATTGTCTCGTTGCTCTCTAGTCTCTATTACTAGCCAAGTCACCGTCGTTTCTCTCTCACTGGTTTGTTTTATCTAAATCAAATCTCACTATTAGCTTTTTTTTCTTCAATGTTTTCAACTTATTTAAAGATTTAAAGTAATAAGGTAAGATTTTTGCTACTCTGTGTGTGTTTTCTATTTTATAAAATTATTGTTCTTTCATGTTGTGATGAAGATTTGATTTTTGTTTTATAAAATTGTTTTTTTGAATCCATCCAGAAATTCATCTAATTGGAACACATTATTCATCATTTTGGTTGCCACATCATTAGGATTCAGTTTTGCACATTTAAATTTGCTCATAAGCATTCCTTTTTGTTCATGAACCAACATTTTTCCATATTCATCTTGGTCAAATTCCTTAAAAAGACTGCACAGATGAATTAAATATTATCAAACATATGTTTATTTATTAAGTTCTTAAAAAATAATAGAATATGAATAACCTTTTTTTTATCTTAGCATCATCACATTTTCCATTAGTGAGAAGGCACATGAGTTACTGATTTTGGACAGTGTTTAAAATTTTTGACAATCATTGTAATATCTTTAATTTTTAGTATTTGCGAGAGTATGATTTGATATCTATTTTTTTATGTTTTATTTAGTGTTGTTTTGTACTATCTATTTTCTGGATTGTAACATTTATTTTAATATTACTGGATGTTTAGGAACCAATAGTTGAAATATTTTTTTATTTAATATGATGAACACGTAGTTGAAAATTTTGATTATTTTGGTTTGTATGAATTTTCAATTTGTTCAATTCAGTTTACTCGGTTTCTATAAGATTTCGGTTCAATTTAATTTTTATAGATATCATGGCGGTTTGCTCGATTCGATTAACTTTTGTTTTTATGAACTTTCAATTTAATTTACATCTCAGTTAAGTCAGTTTGTTCGGTTTGGTCTGAATATACCTTCAAAACTGACTGAATGCTCACATTTAGCCTTCATGATAGTTTTTTAGTGTCTTCCATATGCCATTTGTGGGTTGAAAATATTGGACTCTCCCATTTTATTCTCTTGACATGGAGTTTAGGAGAATAGTCGTTGCCCTTTTGTTCTTCCCATTAGCATTCCTTTGCACTTCACACCATTCTTCTCTTACAATTGTCACCTCTACTCCTTTAACTAACTTTGTCAGAGGCTTTCACTTTTCAAGTACATAATCCCATAAGTTGATGAGATCGCTATCAAGATAGATCTCCATTTTATGCTTCCAAAGAGCATAATCATTGCCATCACAATGGGGATTAAGGTGAGAGTGAATTCCTTCTTGTGTCATTGATCTTTTCTCACACAATTAAAGCTTGAATTAAGAAGTAGCTCTGATACCAATTGTTGGCCCTTGTGCACCAAAAAGGAAGGATTGAATTGATGAGTAATTTGAACTTTGGAGGAAGCACACATAAAAGAAATATTAGAGAAAGAGTAGGAGAATAATGAACACAAGAGATTTATAGTGGTTCGGACATTAACTAACCCTACATCCACTTCCCAATTTACCAATTGGGTGTTTCACTAAATCACTAGTGTTTTATAAGCTCACACTCAACTTAGTGTTTAGACTCACACTAAACTTTACAAGTATTTTCCTAAGGCTCATACTCAAACCTTACATAAGTATTTTATCAAAGCTAGTACTCAAACCTATACAAGAGTTTTTTTATACAAAAGCTCACTCTTAAACCCAAACCTAAAGTGTTTAAAGGTTACACCAAACTATGTACAAAGAAATAGAGTTAAAGTTATAAGAATTAATTTTGCAAGAGTTTTGGCATAATCAATAGTTATTTTCTTGCATTCAAGTCCATTTGATGATGTATTTATAGGTTATACTCACCAAAGAGACATTGCAAATCAATTATACGTATAACTAAAAAGTTAGTGAAAGAATCTAATATGGAGTGCTTGTCTGGCAGAGGTTATGGTCGAGAATTCTATAATTGTCTAACGGCTATTACACTTGGCAGCACAACAATGGTCTTTTTGAAAACTAGTCGTTGGATATCTCAAATGAATCTTACAATGTTGTGATCTTTACTAAAATGTCACGGTCTCTACTAAAATTTGATCTACCATTGTGAATCAAACTATTTTCTTATTTTTCTTCAGTCATGGTTGAGAATTTTGAATCTCTAATGGCCATTTCAAAATTCGCGGTCTCTATCAACAGGTAGTAGTCAAGACTGTAGGACACAGATTTTCATACTTTTAGTTTTTTTCTTCTAATCACTTATATTTAACTTTTAATGAGATTCTAACTTAATATTTGCAAGATTAACACTTAAAATTGATATTATAGTCTTTCAATCTATATTGTCAATATCAAAAGAGAGTCTTGACTTAGGTTTGAACAATCTAGTCTAACATTAATAAATCTATTAAAAATAAATTTGGACAATAGATATGAATAATTGAGCATATTGAAAATTTTATTTTAAAAGTAAAGTGTTTTAGAGTAAAAAAATGTAAATTTTAGAATTTAAGATGCTTATTCTTTTTTAGATGGAAGAGAATAGTTCTCGTTCATGAAATATCAAATACATGAAAACCGATACATAAAAAAATTAAAGCTTACAAGTCATAACAAATTATATTGGCATCAAATATATTGAATCTAATCTAAAAAATGATGATCTTCTTTTGTAGAAATATAATCATGTTGACAGAGCATTAAACTTTGCATAATAGCGGAAAACACACTCCACTCAATAGTTATATTAAGTCACAACTCCACGTTTTTGTCTTCAAATGAGTCCAGTTGAATTACTATAAAAAATTGATCGATTGTTTCAGTACTGTTATAAATCAATTTCATAAATGGATAATAATAAACTCTGTATAAGATGAAACAAATTTCCATGAAGAAAACTAAAAACTCTCATTAAAGTTACAAAACAAACCAAAAAAATTAGAGAAATATGTAAAATAAATACATAGTTGTATTTATTGAGATGAAAATAAATAAAGTAGTGAAGAAAATAATGAAATCATGGACTATTGTTAGCTATTTAGCTGATAGTAACCCTAGAGGATGAGCAAAAAAAGAGTTTTAAGAAAAACAGGTGACGAGGGAAGACAACTAGAGTTTTTTTGGCATGTGAAGAAGATGTTGTAAGATAGGTTATTTTTAACTTGTACATAATATATAGTATATATAAATATATATAACCTATATATACTATATTTACATAGTTAATTATTATAACTTCATCCTAAAAAGATTACACACTAATCTTTTTTGAGAGATTTCAAAATACTTATTCATTTTCATTAAATAAAAAATATTTATATTTTTAATTGGTCCTCATTAATTATTGAAATATTTTTATTTTCTCATTAATATAATTAAAAGAAATAGATAGAAAAATATCATATAAATTATGAATTGACAAAATATTAAATATATTTTTTAAAATAATATGAAAAATAGATGGTAATAACCTTTTTGAGATAAAAAGAGTATAATATATGTAAGTATATATGACTTTATATAAAATATTAAGTATATATATGACTTTAAATATATTAAGAATATTAAGTATATGTAACTTTTTTGGGAGAGTTTTCAATGACTACATTTCTATATATGGTTGTTGTTTTTATAACTGAATAATAAATACTTATAGTTTTTAGTGTAAGTATTAATTACAAGTCAAAATGATCAGAACTGCTAGATTTTTAATCTAAAAGACTGAAAGTATAGTAACTATAGATGAGT
>CATIWR010002663.1:0-19291 GCA_949677035.1 Omphalea diandra | reverse complement strand
TGGTGTTTAATGCTCACACCTAACAAATGTAAAGAAGATGAAGAAAGTGAGTAGCAAAGATTAAGAGCTTTCAATACTTGTAATAAATTTTGTTAGCAACCTTCACCATGGCTGTTTGGTGGGGTATTTATAGCCAAACTTCATCAAAGAGACATTACAGATCATAGCTCATTAAATCTTTGAGACATGCTTGACAGATTCTGCATTTAATGCTTGTCAGGATGAAATCGCGGTCGCTACTGCCTTTCGCGGTCGCGAAATCCAAATTCTTCAAGAGAAACCCCATTTGTTTCTAACGGTTAGTCCACGTGGCATCTTCTTATTAGTTCACTCGAAAAATATAATCGTTGTCCTTTACCTACTTTCAGAAGTTGCGGGCGCGAGTTTTTCTTGCACAGGACGCGATAGACACCGCGAAATCAACTGCCAAAATTGGTAACTTTCTTCCACAAAGATCGCGGTCGCTACTAGCAAGATGTCTTCGCGATTTTTGACTTCCAGCAGTCTCATTGGACACTTGTCAGGCTGTGGTTGTGGACTTGCTTCCCTCTTGAATTTCTTTGAAATTCGCGGTCGCGACTCAGCCGAGATTTCTACCGCGAATTCATCTGTGACAATTTTGACCTTTCTCTTTTCAGGGACCGCGACCGAGAATGACACTGCGATTTCACCTGCTTGATTTTCAACATGTCTTAACATGAATCGCGGTCGCGAATCTCTAGGTTGCGGTCGTGATTTACATGTTACTTTGGAATTCATTAACTTCTTCATTTCTCTTTGAGGGATTGATTCAATTCTGCAACAACAACACTTATTTGAAATATTAGTGATGATCAATCTACTTTGTCAAGATCAAAAGAGGTTCTAAACCTAGGATTGATTATCCTAGTTCAACAAATGCCATAAAAGAGAATGAAGGTGGTAGTGTCACTTTTAGAAATAATGCCAAGGGTAAGGTAATTAGCATTAGAATAATTGGTAAGAATGTTTATTCTCTCATTGATGATGTTCTACTTGTAGATGGTTTACAACATAATTTGCTTATTGTAAGTCAATTATGTGATAAGGGTAACAAAGTCATCTTTGACCTAGAGAATGCCTAAGTGCAACTTTGATGGATAAAAAGGTAGTATTCAATGGTGAAAGGAGGGGCAATACCTACCTAATTGACTTAGACTATTTGGCCAACCAATCTTTCAAGTATTTTATATCACTTAGCGATGAAGTTTGGCTTTGGCATGAAAGACTAAGCTAAAGTTCTTAAAGGACAAGACATATGGACCATGCTAAATGGGAAAGCAACATCTATCCTCTTTCAAAGGAAAACATGTTGTAAGAACATTTAAACCTCTTCAACTCATCCATATGGATTTGATTGGACTTACTAGGAGTGATAGTTTAGGTGAAAAATATTATGCACTTGTCCTAGTTGATGATTACTCTAGGTTTACTTGGATATCCTTTCTAGCTCATAAGCATGACACCTTTGATGCTTTTAAAAGTTTTACAAAAAGAGTTCAAAATGAAAAATGGTACATCATTTCTTCTATAAGGAATGACTATGGAAAAGAATTTTAAAATGAATCTTTGAATCTTATTATAGAAAATAAGATTTTTCATAATTTTTAAACTCTTAGAACACCACAATAGAATGGTGTTGTAGATAAGAAAAATAGAACATTAGTAGAGATGACTAGAACTATGCTCAATGAGTATTCAGTGCCTAATTACTTTTGGGTTGAAGCCATCAATACTTCGTGTTACATTACAAATTGTGTTTGAAAAGTCTCATTCTTAATAAAACTTCTTATGAGCTTGGGAATGGTAGAAAGCCTAAGTTGTCATACCTAAGAGTCTTTGGGTGCACGTGCCACATCTTAAATATCAGGTATAATCTTGGAAATTTTGATTCAAAGACAAATAAAGGTATTTTCCTTGGATATTCCACCTCTAGCAAAGCTTATAGAGTTTTCAATAAAAGTACTATAGTTGTTGAAAAGTCTATGAATATTGTGTTTGATGAATCTAGTAAACTTGATCTTAGGAAAGGTTCTCTTGTTGATAATCTTGTAAGTGACTTTGAAAAATTAGAGTTAGAGTCAACCTTAAAAGAGATGGCTAAAAACCATGGTGAATATAAGTCATAAATAGAAGAAAAGGAAACTCAACCTTAACTAGAAGAAACCTCAATTCAATATCTTCAAAAGGATTGAAGATTGTCCAAACATCACCCAAAGGATCTAATCATTGGTGATACTTCTAAGGCTGTAAGTACTAGATCTGAACTTAATTCTTTAGATAATAATCTTGCATTTGTTTCTTAATTTGACCCAAAATCTATTAATGAGGCTCTTGATGATATCATATTTTGTGCTATTAATGAATCTTTTTGTAAGAATTTTGCTAAGTGTTTGACTAAGGAATTTGAGATGAGCTTGATAGGAGAGCTCAAGTTCTTTCTTGATATATAAATCAGGCAAACTAAAGGAGGGATTTTTATCAACCAAGCCAAGCACACAAAGAATATATACTCAAGAAATTTAGCATGAAAGGATGTAAAGTAGCAAAGGCACCAATGAGTGCCATCATCAAACTAGACAAAGATGAATTGAGTAAGTCTGTTGATATGAAGAGATACAGAGGTCTGATTAGTTCTTTACTCTATCTCACTACCTTTAGACTCGATATCATGTTTAGTGTATTCATGTGTGCTAGATTTCAATCGTGCCCTAAATAATCGCATCTTAATGCTGTTAAAAGGATTATTAAATATTTACATGGCATATTGTATTTAGGTTTATGATATCCTAGAAATTCATCCAGTAGCCTTATAGGATATTCAGATGAGGATTATATCGATAGTTTACTAAATAGAAAGTGCACTTCTAAAACTTGCCAACTTATAGGAGAACGCTTAGTGTCTTTGTTTAGTAAGAAGCAAGTTTTGGTTATCTTATCCACTATCGAAGCAGAATTGTGGCTGCTGATTATTGTTGCACCCAAGTTCTTTAGATGAAACAATAATTAAAAGATTATGGCAAATTTGTTGATCACATTCCCATCAAATGTGACAATACTAGTGCAATAAATCTTTTTAAAAAACCCATTCAATACTCTAGGAGTAAGCAAATTGACATTAGCCATCATTTTCTTAAAGATCATGTCTAAAATAGGGATATAGTGTTAGAGCTTATTGACACTAATCATCAACTTACAAATACTTTCACTAAACCTCTTAATGAAAAAAGGATACTTTCACGTCATTGAGAGAGAGAGTTGGAAATGCTTGATGTAAGCTTCCTAAAGTGAGAATTGGATCTTTTAGATTGTTCTTTGTTTAATGTATTATTTTGAATGATTGATTATTATATTTGATGAATGTGTACCATACTTTCTTTAAATGTCTTAATTCTTTAATGCAAATGTGCTTCTCTATGCAAATTTGCATGAATTAAGCATCAATATATTAAGTGGATCACTACTTGCAAGGTCAAATCTTCTCTCTTCATGATTTCTTTTCTTGCCTTGTAATTCATGGTCGCTACTTCCTTTTCGCGATCACAATTTATAAGCACTTGTAAAATTTTTTGTCACCCATCATTTCACGGTCACTATTTCAATTCTCCACAACGATTTTTTTTTTCAAATTTCAAAGGATTTAACTGTTGACTTTTCTATTTTCGATGCATTTTTGTTTGTTATTCAAATTTTTTGTAATTAGTAGTCGTGACTTGAGGTTCGCGATTGCAAATTAGAGTAACTGCCAAGCGTTAACTGATTTGACTGCCAACCGATGGCACCCCCTCATTAATTGCAAATTTGACCATTTGTTATCGTTTCTACACCTTTGTTTTTTTTTACCTATTTAAAACCTTGTAACAATATTTCATTTCATTTTTACTCAATCTTTTTGTCTTTCTCTTCATTCTCATATCTCAAACCTTTGTAATAATATATTTTTTTCTTAAGGTTATAATACTTTTTTTCTTTTGTTTCCTTTGTAAGTATGTGATCCCACATTATTCTATTTCTATGACTAAAAGTGTTTGCCATTTTTGTTTTATATACTTGTTTATCATGTATGATTACTATTTGTCACCTATGCACTTTTATTTACATTTTCAAACTCCACTCGTTTTTTGATCTTGCAAAAGGGGGAGAGAAATAGGAGAAAAATAATTTTCATGACATATTATCAAGGGAAGTATAAGTTGAGGGGGAACAATCCAATCCAAACTATGAATCCTTGATAAATTTATTTGCTCAATAAGTATTCTATTAAAAATGTTGACCATCTCAACTTCACACTCATGTAATTCATTTTTCTTTAAGTAAAATCAATCTAACTTGTCAAAATCAAAAAGGGAGAGATTATTGGACAAGGTTGGTCAAACTTAAGTCAAAGATCTCTTTTGATCTTGACAATAAAGATTGATAGGTACTAATATCTTGTTTAAGTATTATTTTTGCAATTTTTAAGTTAGGTTTGCATTGAAAGTTAGATGAAAGTCTAAATCCCTAACATCAAGTAAAACATCTAAATTCACGGTTAGGAACTTTTAAATCGTGACAACGACCTTGCAACAAGGATGGATGAACTTGGACCAGATGAATTCGTAGAACAAGTCACAGTCATGATCCAACCAAGGAAGACTTGAATGTCATACAAAGAGATTCGAGGTGATGTTTAAGTTCTAAGTCGCGATCACAAATTTTATAGTTGAATGGAGGGAACCAAATTTGGAACCCTAACATGCCAAATGTCCAAGATGGCCATTAGGATATCAAAATTCACAAGGATAAAAAACTTGTCGAGACCACAACCCATGTAAGTGATTTCTCCTCACCAAATAAAAGGATTTGCGGTCCTTATCGAGTTCAAGAAGGATCTTAATCATAACCTTAACTTTTGGTTGGTTAGACAAATGCAATGACTATATTTCTTAGAATGCCAATAGCAGTATGCCACGTGGACTAGCCATTAGACATAAAATAGGGTTCTTTACAGTAATTTCAGTCTTCCTAGTGTAAATCAAAAATTTGTGATCGCAAAATGCCTGTCACGACTGTAAAATCAGTATGACGAGAATTTAATGTAAAATTTGCTTGGCTTACCTTAGAGGTTTAGGCAGGGTTTGTTAATAAAATCTCTTCGATAGTTGTTGCCTATAAATAATCCACAAACCGAGATGAATGCAAGAGAATTTCATTGATTGTAGCCAAACTCTTATAAATTTACTTCACAACTTTTTATTCTTTGTATGTGAGTTATTGATTGTTGGGTGTAAGCATTAAACACCATTGTGATTGGGTTTAAGAGTTAGTCTAGCTATCAAAACTCTTGTAAAAAGGTTAAAGTGTGAGCCTTTGTAAAACATTTGAGTGAGGTTTTTGTGTGAGCCTTAAAACACAAATTGTAGGATTATGTGTGAGCCATTAAAAAACATTGTACAAGTTTGGTGTGAGCTTGAAAACACCACTTTGAGTTAGTGAAACATCTAATTATGAAGAATTGGAGAGTGGATGTAGGGTTTGTTGACACTTGAACCACTATAAATATTATGTGTTATTTCTTTCTACTTCTCATTCAATCTCCATTCACTTTATCTTCCCTTCAATTTTATTTTTTTTTTAGATTCTCACCAATTCAACCCCCTTCTTAGTGCTCAAAGGCCAACAAAACCTTTGGAGAAACCTTTGTTTATAAGAAAGTTGCTCAACCTCTCATATCAATCTCTTGGAGCTTGCTTTAAGACATATAAGGCTTTGGTGAGCTTGAACACATGGCTAGGAAAGCAATGGCTTTCAAAATTAGGGAGTTGTTTAACATATACTTCTTCATTAATATAACCATTAAGAAAAACACTTTTGACATCCATTTGATACAACTTAAAATTCATATGTGATGCAAATACAAGCAAAATCCTAATAGCTTCAAGTCTTATTACTGGTGCAAAGGTCTCATCAAACTCAATTCCCTTTTCTTGATTATAGCCTTTAGCTACTAATGAAGCCTTGTTTCTAGCAATAGTTCCATGCTCATCAAGCTTATTTCTAAAGACCCATTTGGTTATAATAATGGAATGATTATAAGGTCTATGAACGAAAGTCCACACTTTATTCATCTCAAATTGATTGAATTCATCTTGCATAGCAAGTTCTTAATGTTTATCTTTAATGGCCTCATCTAGGGTCTTTGGCTTAATAAGGGAAACAAAAGCAAGGTTGGTATATGCAGTTCTAAAAGATGATCTAGTTGTTACTCGACTTGATGGATCACTAATTATGAGATCTCTTAGATGATCTTTCTTGAAAACCCAATCTCTTTCTAGTTGAGTTTACTCTTCATTGGGAATAAGAAAAGCTTGATTTGTATTTCTTTCACTCCTTACATCTTGTGATTTGTCCACATTCTTTCCTTCTTTTCTAATTTTCAACTCACTCATAGGATTTGCAAGATCATCAACATCTTCTTCTATTCTTAAAGAAGTAAGATCAGATTCATTAAATACAATATACATAAACTCCTCTATAATAAGTTTTCTCTTGTTAAAGACTTTATACCCTTTACTGGTAGTAGAGTATCTAAGGAAAATTCCTTATCGGATTTGGAGTCAAATTTGCTAAGGTCGTCTTAGTGTTTAGAATAAAATATTTACAATCAAAGACTCTGAAGGATGTAATCTTGGGCTTCCTATTGTTCCATAACTCATAAGGAGTTTTCTTCAACAAGGGTCTCACTAAGACTCTATTTAAGACATATCATGAAGTGTTAACAACTTTAGCCTAAAAATACTTAGGAAGATTATACTCATTTGACATAGTCCTAGCCATTTCTTAAAGGGTTATATTCTTCCTTTTTACTGTACCATTATGTTATGGTGTTCTAGGAGTTAAGAAGTTATGTGAGATACCATACTCATCACAAAAGCTATGAAACTTAGTATTCTCAAACTCTCCTCTAAGGTCACTTCTAATAGAAGAGATTTTCAAATCCTTTTAGTTTTGAATTCTCTTGGCAAAGGTCTTAAAAACATCAAAATAAGTATCCTTGTGAGGGAGGAACAACACCCAAGTATACCTATAGTAATCATTTACTATGATAAAAGCATATTGCATGCCTTCTAAGCAAGATACTCTAGCAGGCCCAAACAAATCCATATGAAGCAATTGCAAAGGTCTAAAAGAACTTACCTTGTTATTGGTTTTGAATGAAGATTTAGCTTTTTTTCTTTTTGACATGCTTCACAAACTCCTTCTTTTGTAAACTTGAATTCAAGTAGACCTTCAACTAATTTTCTTCTTTTTAACTTATTAAGGAGCTCCATGCTAGCATGTCCTAGCCTCCTATGTCTGATTTTGCCTTCATCCACTATAGAGATTAAACACTATGCTAATAATTTTGGCTTTTCCATTGTCTCCAAAAGACACATTCCAAGTCCTTATGTTTTCTCTAATTGCATGAAGAACTTCCTTTCTACTGTCATGTACTTTGAACATCCACTATCAATATACCACTCTTGCTCAACATGAGATTTCAAGCACATCTACAAAATAAAGAGAATCAATTATTAGGTACCCAAATCTTCTTGGGTCCTAGGGGGTTAGCTCTTACCATTTGCTCATCGTGCCTTCTAGAATGGCAGTGATATCTAATGTGGCCATATATACAATAGTAAAAATAGTCACCATTAAAGTAAGCTATTATCCAATTTCTACGTGAAGCATGCATATAGTGTTTGTGAGACTTATAACTCCTTTGAGCCATATTTCTAGGATTGTTTCTTATATGAAAAATTCTCTTATATGGTGTGTATCTATATCCATGGTTATGCCAAATTTTATGCCTTTGGACACTTTGCCTTTCAGGCTTATGTGAATGATACATATAGGCATAATTTGCTCTAAGAGGAGCATGTCTCAATTGTGTGTGAACATGTTATGACTTAGCCTTTGTGCCATTTATCTTGGTATTTCCCTTATTAGGAACCTTTGGCATTTTAATAGGGTTAGGTATACTAACTTCCTTAGCCTTAACAGAGACTATTTTGGAAACAAAAGGAGCAATAGAAATAGAGGCATTATATCCTAATTCATGCTTAATGGATTAGCTCCTTTGATCTCGAGGATTGAGTCTAACTTCACCTTTACTTTGGTGAATTTGTTGAGGCTATCCTTAAGATTATATTTCTCAATTATGAGAGACTCAACCTTTTTAGCTAGAGTCTTTTGACTCTTAACACAATATTTTACAGATTTATTCTATTTTTTAAGAGAGGAGGCACTAGACTTAAAAATCTTAACTTTCAAAGTGAGCTTGGGAATAATAGAATACAACTCATATGTAGGGTAAGAATCTAGGGGATTTACTTCACCATCATTATCATTATTATTGCTAGAGGAGTGCTCACTTGGGGATGCATCTGATTTCTCCTCAGTTGCCATTAGACAAAGGTTGGCCAACTCCTTTCAAGTATCCTCCTCATCTGATTTAGAGTCACTAGTGTCATTCCAAGTAGCTTTATACACTTCCTTTTATTTCTTGGAGGTGTGTTTCCTCACAAGAAGTTTGCTTTTTTTCAACTTGGGACAATTTAACTTTATATGCCCCTCTTATTGCATTTATAGCAAATGAGTTGAGTCTTGCTACTTTTCTTCTTATTTTTCCTTTCCTTTTTGTTCTTTTAATTTAAGATAAATCTCTTTACTTTATTTGTGATGAAGGTGAGGTGCTCATCTTCACTACTATCTTCATCATCATTAGAAGAAGAAGATGTTATCAAATAAGAACTAGATGGGATTCAAAACGTACCTCTTTGGCTTTTAGGGCCAAATCTTTCTTTCTCAGTCTAGTATTTTTAGTTGCTTTCTCAATAGTGATTTCATGGGCCAGTAGATTTCTCATGAACTCATCCAGTGACATGGCTTCCAACTTATTTGCTTCCTTTATTATTGTCTTGTTGGTTTCCCACCTATCTTTGGGAAATGTTCTTAGTAAGTGTAAGTCAGTTGTGTGACAAATGCCTTAGAGTTTGAACCATAAGCGTGTTATGTATTAAGGATGAGTGACAACAAAATTCTATTAATTGGTAAAAAAGTTCATAATATTTATGTGATTGATTTAAATTCTCTTATTAACCATAATGCAAAGTGTTTAGTCTTTATAGTGGATGAAGGTAAAACCTGGCATAAAAGGTTAGGACATGCTAGTATGGAACTCCTCAATAAGCTATAAAGAAGAAACTTAGTTGAAGGTCTACCTGAAATAAAGTTTACAAGGGAAGGAGTTTGTGAAGCTTGTCAAAGAGGTAAACAAATTAAATCCTCATTTAAGGCCAAGAACAAGGTAAGTTCTTCTAAACCATTACCGTTGCTTCATATTGATCTTTTTGGCTTTACTTGAGTATCTAGCTTGGGAGGTATGCATTTGGAATTTTTCATAGTAGATTATTACTCTAGATATACTTGGGTATTATTCCTCCCTCACAAGGATTCTTATTTTGATGCATTCAGAACCTTTGCTAAGAGAATTCAAAACCAAAAGGATTTGAAAATCTCTTATATTAGAAGTGATCATAGAGAGAATTTGAAAATGCTAAATTTCATAGCTTTTGTGATGAGTATGGTATCTCACCCAACTTTTCAACTCTTAGAATATCACACAACAAAATGGTGTGGTAGAAAGGAAGAATAGAACTCTTTAAGAAATGGCTAGAACCATATTGAATGAATATAATCTTCCTAATTTAGGCTGAATCTGTAAACACTTCGTGATATGTCTTAAATAGAGTCTTAGTGAGATCCATGTTGAAGAAAACTCTTTATGAGTTATGAAACAATAAAAAGCCCAATATTGCATATTTTAGAGTTTTTGCTTGCTAATGCTTTATTTTAGACACTAAAGACAATCTTGGTAAGTCAGACTCCAAATTTGATGAATGAATTTTCCTTGAATACTTTACTCTTTATAAAGGATATAAAATCTTCAACAAGAGAACACTTATTGTAAAGGAGTCTATGCATGATGTATTTCATGAATCCGACCCTACTCCTTCAAGAAAAGAAAAAGATGTTAATGATCTTGCCAGACCCATGAGTAAGCTAAACATTAGAGAAGAAGGAAAAAACATGGATAAGCTATGAGACTTAAGGAATGAAAGAAATGAAGATCCACCTCTTCCTACTCCTAGTGAAGAGAAAACTCAGCTAAAAAATGACTAGATTTTCAAGAAAGATAATCCAAAATATCTTATCATTAGTGATCCACTAAGTCAAGTAATAACTAGATCATCTTTTAGAAATGCATGAACTAATCTTACTTTTGCATCCCTATTGAGCCTAAGACCATAGTTGAGGTAATTAGAAATGAACATTGGGTTTTTGCTATGCAAGAAGAATTTAACCAATTTGAAAGAAACAAAGTGTGTACCTTAGTTCCTAGACCTCATAACCATTATGTCATTAGAACCAAATGGGTTTATAGAAATTAACTTGATGAACATGAAGACATTGTTAGAAATAAGGCTTGGTTAATCAAGAAGAAAGGATTAACTTTGATGAGACCTTTACACCTATAGCTAGACTTAAAGCCATTAGAATTCTATTAGCATTTGTATCTCACATGAATTTCAAGTTATGTCAAATGGATGTCAAAAGTGCTTTTCTAAATGGGAATATTGATGAGAAAGTCTATGTTGAACAACCTCTTGGTTTGAAAGCCATTACTTTCCTAGTCATGTGTTCAAGCTAACTAAAGTCTTATATGGCTCAAAGTAAGCTCTAAGAGTTTGGTATGAGAGATTGAGCAACTTTCTTCTATAAAATGCTTTCTCTAAAGCTTTGGTAGACATAGCTCTTTTTTCTAATAAAAAGATAAAGGACATATTATTAGTGCAAATATATATAGATGATATCATATTTGGTGCGACTAATGTTTAACTATGTGAAGATTTCTCTAAAAGTAATGAAGAGTGAGTTTGAAAAGAGCATAATGGAAGAACTCAAATTCTTCCTTAGATTACAAATTAGACAAGGGAAAGAAGTAATCTTCATCTACCAAGCCAAATATACAAAGGAACTAATTAAAAGATTCAGCATGGATAACAACAAACCTTGTATAACTCTTATGAGCATTAACATTAAGCTAAGCATGGATGAACATGGTAAGAATATGGACCAAAAGCTATACAGAATTAAGATTGGTAGTCTACTCTATCTCATAAACTTTAGAGCTAATATTATGTTCAATGTTTACTTATGTGCTAGATATCAATCCAATCCTAAAGTGTCTCACTTGCATGCTAGGAAACACATACTTAAGTATATTGTTGGTGCCCCTAACTTAGGATTTAACATCCTAAGAGTTCTTCATTTGAGTTAAATACATTCTCTGATGCTGATTTTACTGGGTGTACCTTAGATAGAAAAATGTCAATTACTTGGTCAAGTTTAGTGCCTTAGAGTAGCAAAAAGCAAAACTAAGTTACCTAATCAATTACTGAAGCTAAGTATGTAGCAGTTGGATTATATTGTGTTGGCCCTAAGCACCAAGAAGGGGGGGGGGGGGTTGAAGTGGTTTATAAAAATTAAAATTAGAAAGAAAGAGAAGAAATGAAATGAGAGGAACATAAAATTTATAGTGGTTCGGGTGTAATTTACCCTACGTCCACTCCCCAATTCTTCGAAATTGGATATTCCACTATCTTTTAAAGGTGTTTTCAAGTTTACACCAAACTTTTACACTTGTGTTTTAAAGGCTCACACAATAACCTTTACACTTGTGTTTTTAGGCTTGCACAACAATCTTTACAATTTGTGTTTTAACAGGCTCACACAACAACCTCTCTTAGTATTTTAATAAGCTCACGCTATAACCTATTACAGATAGTGTTTATGCTCATACCCAACAATGACTTAAAGAATAGAAAAGAGTGAGTACTAAAATTGCAGGAGCTTGGGTATAAAGTTATTAATTATCTTCCATTTACATCTGTTTGGTGAGGTATTTATAGTCTCTACCCACCAAAGAGACGTTGCAATACAACTGGTACAAAATCATCAAAGTGTGCTAAACAGATTTTCACATTAAATGCTTGACAGTCATTTCGCAGTCGCTACTACTTATTCACAGTCGCAAATTCCAAATTCCATAAGGAAAACCTCGTTTGTGTCTAACGGCTAGTCCATATGGCAGTTTCTGATTAGTGCATTAGGAAAATATAGCCGTTGCCTTTCACCTGCTCTTAAAAGTAGCAGTCGTGATTTATCTTGTATAGGATGTAACTTTGGATGCAAATTCCTTTGAAAGTGTTCACTTTTTTCTTTTGGGTTTGCGGTCATTACAAACAAGTTTCGCTCGCGATTTTTGACTTCCAACGATTACCTGGGACACTTGTCAAACTGTGATTGTGGACTTGATTGCATCTTGAGTAACTTCGAAATTCACAATCGCGACTGAGGCAAGCTTTACACTGCGAATTCGTCTGTCACTTTTAGAGTTTTTCCTTTGGATGAGTCATGGTCGAGAATGACTCTGTGATTTCGTCTGTCTGATCTTCTAGCAAGTTTTCTAATGGATCATGGTCAAGAATTTTTAGATTGCGGTTGCGATTTAGAAGTTACTTCACATACTTTGAAGATTAAGATTTTTTTCTAACTTCTAACTTAAAGACTTTCATAAGAACTGCAAAACAACACTAAATAGAAATATTAAAAATTATCAATCCCCTTTGTCAAGATCAAAAGAGGCCTAAGACTTAAGGTTAACTGCCCTAGTCCAACAATCTCCAGCCTTTTGATTTTGATAACTTAGATTGATCTTTAAAAGTGAAAAAGATGCAGGAAAGTGAAGTTGGATTATAGTATGATTCAATGAATGCTTATGACAAAATTTACTAAGTATAACATTCATTCAATCAAAGGTGAAGTTAATAAAGTAATAAGTATATTGCTCCCCCTCAACTTTATGCTATAGTTATTCTCAAGTTATTTCATTATTTTCTCCCTTTCACACTCTCTCCCCCTTTAGCAATATCAAAAAGAGGGTATATAAGGAAAAGAAAGAAAGAAAATGAAACTCACGCATAAGAATTCATAAGGAGCAAATATAATGATGGATAAAAGAATAAATATCAATCACATAAGATAGTAATGTTTACAAAGAAACAAGTTTTATTTATATATATTCATAATTGTGGGATCACAAGATTTGTAAAAATAAACATAAAGAAAGTGAAAAACAAATACAAAAGATCCCTAATCTAAAGTAGTGGAGAATCATCTCTGGAGGATGGTGTATCTGACACTTATTGTTCTCCCTCAGCTTCGTCACCATCCTCTACGTCATCTTCATTGCCATCTCCATCTTGCGTATCTTAAAATTCAGTGAAGTCTGAAATATGGTAAGGAGGAACTTCTAGTTTCTCTTGGAGATCCACCATATAGCAATGAAGATGAGAAAGGAAGAGGAACCTTCTCTTTATCATCCTCATAAGCTTGTCCAACTTACGATCAATGGTGGCAAGAGATAACTTAGACTTTAGTTTCAGTTAAGGAGGAGGAATTTGAATGTTGCCTTCTTCAATTTGAAGCCTCTTTTGCTTGAAAGCTTGGGAGGTTTCCATCTTCTTCGCTCCAATGGCACCAAGGGTGTAGATATAAGTGTTCGAATGGATTGCCTTGGTGTTGATGATGTAGGTTAGGTCAAGGAAGTTTTGAGAGGGAAGGAGCTTCTTAATGAGGAATTTCTCTTTCTCCTCATCAAGTGCTCCAATAAAGCGGTAGATGGCTGTTATGTGAGAGGGTAGGAGAAACTGGCTTTTGGATTTAATACTCATGTGGATCAATTGATCCACAAGGTAACGATCGGTTTGGATAGGTTGGTTCTTAACAAGGCAAAATAAGAAGGCCAAGTCCTTCTGTGAAATCTTCTCATTGCCATCACCTATTGTATTGATAGAGAAGGTGATGATGCAATGAAGGATCCACAGGGGTAGGGTTTTTATGTGTTTGGATAAAGAGGAGAGGGGGTCGTGTTTGGTTTCGATGGATATCTTCAACCAAAATTTGAAGTAGATGACGTCGAGTGCGGAGATGATTAATGGGATATGTTCTCCAACTTGTAGGTTGAAAAGTGAGGGTAATTGGTTGAAAGTGATGTAGAAAGGGTTGCCGAAGGCCCGAAACACCAACCCATATTGGCCAATTCTCGAATCAGATTTTCGGCTTAGTTGCACAGTACACATAACCTCTTTGTATCCTGGTTCATCTTAGAAAATGAATTCATTCCAGCCCAGATTTGAGAGAAAGGCACAAATCTCCGCATTGATGCCCAATGTCTCCAACATGAAAGTCGATGGGATTTTGTTTGACATAATCACTTTGGAGGAGTTTGCCTTGAATCTCTCCTTTTCCTATTTGGTGATTCCCTTCATGAGATGGAGGGCAGGAGGTGCAGAGGGTTGAGCCTCTGCCTTGCCTTTGTCAGCCTTGGAGAATTTCTTGGGAGCCATTGCAAAAGGGAGGAAGAAAGCTTGAGAGATTTTAGAGAGAGATGAAGTGTTTGGAAGTGAAATGAGGAAAACACTGTTGAAAGGGTGCAAAAATGGTCATAAACGGCTAAAAATGAATTAAATGAATAGAGGAAATGGTTGACAATCAAATCACTTAATTGCCTAAGCGGTTACTCTAATTCATGTTCACGAAATTAAAAGTCTCGACCACGAATTCCAGAAAATATGAGTAACAAATAAATTTTCCTTGGGAAAAGGCGCGTCAACGATCATATTTTTGAAAAACTGACCAAAATTCGCGGTGGAGAGCAATTTTCACAATCGCAAATTGACATTTGACAGTCGGGTGAAGTTGACTTGTAATTCGCGACCGTGAAGAAGAAATAGTGACCGCGAATTATGAGTTGGCAAGGATAAGTATGAGAAAATTTTGAAAACATGTGATCCACTAGAAATAAATAATAAACCTGTTCATACAATCATCACTCAATAACATACATAACAATTAATCATAGCATCAAAATTTTAACTTTAGGGAACTTCCATCAAGCATTCCCAATTATCTCTTAATGAAGTTCATCCTTTCTTCACTTAGAGGTTTAGTGAAAATGTCTGCAAGTTGATGATTTGTATTAATAAATTCTAACACAACATCACCCTTTTGCACATGATCTCTAAGAAAATGGTGTTTAATATCTATGTGCTTACTCATAGACTGTTAGATGGGATTTCTAGAAAGATTAATAGCACTAGTATTATCACATTTGATGAGAATGTGATCAACTATTTTGCCAAAATCCTTTAATTGTTGTTTCATCCAAAGAACTTGGGTGCAACAATAATCCGCCGCCACATACTTGGCTTCCACAGTAGATAAGGCAACTGATACTTGTTTTTTACTAAACCACGAAACTAGGCACACCTATCAATTGGCAAGTCCCGAAAGTGCTTTTTCTAGCTAGCAAGCTACCCGCATAATTCGCATCTGAATACCCTATGAGACTAAATGAAGAATCCTTAAGATACCATAATCCTAAGTGTATTGTGTCATCCAAATACTTAAAGATCCTTTTAATAGCATTCAAATGAGATTTTCTAGGGGAGGATTGAAACCTAGCACACATGAAAACAATAAACATGATATCCGAACTTGAAGTAGTAAGATAGAGTAGAGATCCGATCATACCTCGATATCTCTTTTCATTTACTTATTTACTCGATTTATCCTTATCTAGTTTGATGGTGCTGCTCATTGGAGTTTTAACTACTTTGCAACCATCCATTTCGAATTTCTTTAGCATTTCCTTTGTATATTTGGCTTGGTTAATGAAGATTTCTTCCTTGGATTGCTTAATTTGTAGACCGAGAAAGAATTTGAGCTCTCCCATCATACTCATTTCAAATTCCCTAGTCATACACTTAGCAAAATCCTTACAAAGAGATTCATTAGTAGCACCAAAGATAATATCATTAATATATATTTGAACGATTAATGTATCATGCTTATGTTTTTTGAGAAATAGTGTAGTGTCCACCTTCCCTTTCTCAAATCATTTTTCAAGAGAAATGAACTAAGCCTTTCATACCAAGCTCTTGGAGCTTGTTTTAATCCATATAAGGCTTTGTTTAATTTGAAAACATGGTTTGGAAAACAATGAGACTCAAAACCAGGAGGTTGTTCAACATAGACTTCGTCCTCTATGATGCCATTCAAAAATGCACTTTTCACTTCCATTTGAAAAAGTTTAAAATTCATATGACATGCAAAAGCTAAGAGAATCCTAATGGCCTCTAGTTTTGCAATAGGGGCAAAGGTCTCATCATAATCTATTCCTTCCTTTTGGCTGTATCCTTTGGCAACCAATCTAGCCTTATTTCTAGTAATAAGATCTTGCTTATCTAACTTGCTCCTAAACACCCACTTACAACCTATAATTGGGTGTTCCTTTGGCCTAGGAACAAGTTCACATACCTTGTTTCTCTCAAATTGATTGAGTTCTTCTTACATAGCAAGTACCCAACACTCATCATCAAGAGGCTCATCAATTGACTTTAGCTCAAGTTGAGAAACAAATGCAATATTATTATCTAAGAGTTGAGATCTAGTACTTTCACCTTTAGAAGTAGCACCAATGATTAGGTCATTGGGGTGATACTTGGAGAATCTCCAATCTTTGGGTAGATATTGTCTTGGCTCAATTTGTTGTTGATGTTGATGTTGGTCTTCATCTATTCTTGATGAATCACCTTCCTCCTTTTCTTTATCAACTCTCTTTGTAGAATCATCCAATTCTAGCTTTTCAAGATCACCTACAAGATCATCAACAAAAATAGCTTTCTTAATATCAAGTTTACTAGATTCATCAAAAACAACATTAATAGATTTTTCAACTACCATTGTACTTTTATTAAAGACCCTATATGCTTTACTTGTAGTGGAATAACCTAAGAAGATTCCTTCATTGGTATTGGAATCAAAATTTCCAAGATTATCCTTAATGTTCAAAATATAACACTTGCATCCAAATACTCTTAAGTATGAAATTTTGAGTTTTCTACCATTCCAAAGCTCATAAGAAGTTTTATTGAGAATGGGTCTTTTGAAAACTCTGTTTGCAATATAACATGAGGTATTAATGGCTTCAACCCAAAAGTAATTTGGTAAGGAATACTCATTAAACATTGTCCTAGTCATTTCTACCAAAGTTTTATTTTTCCTCCTTACAACACTATTTTTGTTGTGGTGTTCTAGGAGTTGAAAATTTATGAAAAACTTCATTCTCCAAACAATAATTTTCAAATGATTCATTTTGAAATTCCTTTCCATGGTCACTTCTAATAGAAGATATGAAGTAACCTTTTTCATTTTGAACTTTTTTTTGCAAAACTTTTGAAAGCATCAAATGAATCATTCTTATGAGCTATAAAAGATACCCATGTGAACCTAGAGTAGTCATCTACAAGGACTAGTGCATAATGTTTTCCACCTAAGCTAGCACTTCTAGTAGGTCCTATTAAGTTCATATGGATAAGTTGAAGTGGTCTAGATGTACTTACAACATTTTTCACTTTATGACAGGCATGGTGTTGCTTTCCCATTTGGCATGGACCACATGTCTTGTCCTTAAAGAATTTTAGCTTGGGAAGCCCTTCTACTAACTTTCCTTTAGTTAGGCTTTGAAGAAGATCCATGCTTGCATGTCCAAGCCTTTTATGCCACAACCAAGCTTCGTTGCTCAAAGACATAAGACACTTAATAGATTGGTTAGCCAAATTGTCTAAGTCAATTGAGTAGGTATTGCCTTTCCTTTCACCCTTGAAAATGACTTCATCATCCACCAAAGTGGTGACTCGGCATTCTTTAGGATCAAAGGTGACCTTATTACCTTTGTCACACAATTGACTGACACTTAACAAATTATATTGTAAGCCACTAACTAAAAGAACATTATCAATTAAAGAACATTCATTTTTACCAATGGTTCCAATGCCAATTACCTTACCCTTGGCATTGTTACCAATATGACATCTCCACCTTCTTTTTCTTTCAATGTCGTGTATAGCTTTCTATTTCCAATCATGTGCTTGGAACATCCACTATCCATATGCCAATTTCTTGATTTAGTGGGTGCCACATTCTTCTACAGAATAAAAGTGAGTTACCTTTTCTTAAGTACCCAATCATACTTAGGTCCTAGGGGGTTAGAGTTTGAAGGGTCCTCTAATTTGAGGTGAGCCTTCCTAATGAAACAATGAATGTTATCATGCCCATATTTCATGCAATAATGACATTGGAGTTTAGACTTGTGAGCCTTTCTCCTATGTACATATTTAGTATGAGTAGGGGGCCTTCTCATACCTTGTTCATGTGAATGTATGCATGTGCATGTATGATGAGTAGGAATAGAAAATTTTTTATGAGGATGACAATGCTTTTTATTGTAAATGTAGAAATGGTTAGCTCTTTGAGTCTTGGCTCTAGAGCTTTGGGGAGCCTTCCCTTTGGCCTTAGGCTTAGAAGGCCTGCTAGAAGCACTTTTCTTCCCAATTACCTCAATGCTTGAGGTTTGAGGTTGTGAAGCTCTAACAAATGTAGTTTGAGATGATGAGGAGGCTCCATTGAAGCTTAAACTATGTCTAACTAGTGGTGGTCTTTGTGACACAATCATTGTGTCTAAGGCTTATTTTCCTTAATGGAACTTAGAGATTGAGCTTCTAAGCTCAATGACTTCTCATTTAAGAGTGTCATTTTCCTTCTTTAATGAAGCCATAGAAGAAGATGAAATGGAAAGTCTTTCTACTGAATTTTTAAGTTCTTCATTAGAAGTCCTCAATTCATTTACAAGATCACTAAGAGTCTTGTGTTCATCTTCTAATTTTGAGCACCATTTCTTATAATTTTTCATTTGTGACTTGTACTTGTCACATCTCATGGTTAGAGCCTTTAGAAGCTCTTCATCTATTTTATTAAATTCAAAATCAAAATTAGAATGAGAAGAAGTACTTACCTCATTTGAAAGATATTCTTGTGCCATGAAACATATGTTAACAACCTCTCATTCTTCTTCTTCTGCATTTAAGCTATCATCCCAAGTTGCTAAAAAACTTTTCTTCTTCTCCTTGTAACATCTCTTCTTCTTCTTTAATTTGGGACATTCATACTTGATGTGGCCTTGCTTACCACATTCCTAACAAGTGACTTAGTTGGATTTCTCTCTTGGATTAGGAGCTGTCTTCTTAAAGCCTTTTCTTTCCTTTCTTCTCTTGATCAACTCCTTTGT
>CATIWR010002658.1:0-18772 GCA_949677035.1 Omphalea diandra | reverse complement strand
ATAGCCTGTGTGGCAAGATCATTTGATAGCCTGTGTGGCAATGATATAATAGTCTGTGTGGCAAGATCATTTGATAGCCTGTGTGGCAATGATATAATAGTCTGTGTGGCAAGAACATTTGATAGCCTGTATGGCAATGATATAATAGCCTGTGTGGCAAGATCATTTGATAGCCTGTGTGGCAATGATATAATAGTCTGTGTGGCAAGATCATTTGATAGCCTGTGTGGCAATGATATAATAGCCTATTTGGCAGGAACTTTTGATAGCCTATATGGCAATGAGATCTGTAGCCTGTGTGGTAAAAATATATATATATATATATAGCCTATGTGGCAACTAAAAATGAAAGCCTTTGTGGCAGTGATATCTATAGTCTATATGGCAGCAATTTATGACATCGCGTGTGGCAATAACCTTTAATAACCTTTAAGAGGAAAAACTCTTTATTTGGTACATGGATATGATGATGAGTTATTTATGTTTAAATATTGTTACGTTATTTGAGATTGAAGTATCATTATGCATTTACTTACTGAGTATGCAAACTCACTCTTTTGTATGAAATCTTATTTCAGGAAGAGTAAATTAAAGATTGCATCCAGTATACTTTTCAAAGTCGTTGTCTAGCAATGTAATAGAGGTTGGGCTAGTATGCAGTCAGTTAGTATTTTAGTTTGATTATTCATGTATGTTTTGTTGTAAATAATTACAAAGTGGTGAATAAGAGACATAGTGAAAAAAAAAATTTTTAATCCGGTCTTTTAAATGACAATGGATAGACTTAGAAATAAATTTAAATGATTAGTAAATGGGATGTCACATTAAATATATAAAAAATGTATGATAATTTAATTAATAATAATTTAACTAAGTAAAACTAGATATGATAAAAGTAAATGTAACTATTACTTAAAATTAACAACCTTTTTATTATTATTATTACTATTACTTTTAACTTGCTTGAAATTTGAATATTACATCTTGTCTCAGATTCATTAAATCATTAACAATGCATGAAAAATCTCATTAATAATTTTATGAAATTTACCTTTAATTAAGCTTTATCGCTGGAACTTGATGGCAAAAGGAAGATCTTGAGACTTCCGTTAGCAGCTCTAGGAACGGCAAGCAGTAGAGGCAGTTATCTAGGCGTAGAGGTAGATTACGTAAATCAACATCTATATTAATATTAAAAATTTATATGTTAATTCATTATGAAATATTATATTTTAAATTTTTTAATTAATTTTCACTTAAAAATAATTTTTTATATAAAATCAATATTATATTAATTATTATTTTATTTTAACTTAATTTTTAATTTCATTATATTTTTAAAGATATAATGACAGTTTTGAAAAACTAATATAATAAAATAATTCTTTAATAAATGAGAAAATACAGTTTTAATATAGTTTTTAAAATCCTATATATATATATATATATATATGGTTAATGATTATTTGAATCGGATAAAATTAAAAATCAATATTGTCGTGAATTATTATTTCGATTTGGTTCTTCTTTTTAATTTTAGATACTTTTCAAGCAAATTAATCCGATTAAATATATCTAAGATCGGTGTTCATCCACACGATGCATGCTTTATCTGAATTGCCAAAAGAAACACAGTAATTTCTTTTCATTTTTGAGATGGAAGAAAATAATTTTTATTCATGAAATATCAAATATAAAAATAATAATACATATAAAAAAAAATTAAAGTTTACAATCCACAACAGATTATATTAGCAGCGAGTATGTCGAATTTGATCTTATTTTGTAGAAACACAATCATGTTGGTAGAATATTAAATCTTTACTAACAGAGAGAAACACACTCTACTTTATAGTTACACGAATCCACAACTCAACATTTTTATCTTCAAACGAGTCCAGTTGAATTATTACAAATAACTTATCAATCTCTTCAATAATATTATAAATCAATCTCATAAATAGATAATAATAATCTCATATAAGAGGATCTAAACTTCTACGAAGAAAGAACTAAATATTCTAATCAGAGTTATAAAAAAACAAAAAAAAATTGAAAGATTAAAAAAAATTTCTATATAACAATGAGAAATACATTTTTACTTGGTAGTTATACGAAGCTGCAACTTAATATTTTTTTTATTTAAACGAGTTCAATTGAATATTACAAGAAACTTGTCAGTCTCTTCAATAATATTATAAATCAATATCATAATCTTCATATAAGATGACCCAAACTTTCATGAATAAAGAACTAAAAACTTCCATCATAATAAAAAAAAAAAATTTGTAAAAATAAATATAAATTTGTATTATTAAGATGAAAATAAATAATATAGTAACAAAAATAATGAAATTATGAATCCCCATGAGTAAAAAAAAAAAAAAAGAGTTTTTTAAGGAACGCAGTAATTTCAATCCTTAGCAAATTGAGAAAATCTTTCTCACTGTTGCAGTAATATCACAAAGCAGTCGCTCCGATACGTACAGTTCCTGGATTGCCCTTGCGCAAAGTCCATTGGATATAAAATCTTCAACTGGTTACCCAAGTTGCCTATAGGATCTGGGCCTGAGGTTTATAATATGCTACTGCCAGTGTTCCCTTAAAAAAAAAAAAAAAAAAGAAGCTACGATCAGACTTAATAGCTTCAGAAGCATTATTTTGAATTTCTTTTGAACAAGCTCCATAAATAAACACTATAAACTAAAACGCAGCAATGATTAACTCGCTTGACGATCTTCTTATCAGAGCGGAGGTGGTTGAAGCAAAGCGGTAGTTCAAGGCAGCAAAGGGCTATTTCCCTCGGCTCATCTTCTTGTAATGGCATTGGGTTTTTGGGAAGAATGTATTAGATTAGAATAATTTAAAGAATTTAATAAACTCTAAAAATTAGATGTATTTGATAATGACTTTTAAAAACTAAAAATCTACGAGTATTCAATAAAAATTTTTAAAAATTTCAAAAAATCTATAAAAATTCAGGTGTATTTAACAATATTCAAAAAGTATTAACTTTTAAAATTAATAGATTTTTGTAGATTTTGGATGACTTTATTACATAAAAAATTTTAAAAATTCTCTTTCACATTTTCTCAAGATTTCTTAAGGCTTTTATAGACTTTGAAAATAAAATTTTTAAAAATCATTCATAAATTATATAAACTTCATAAAATTATTAAAAAATCTATAAATTCCATAAAAGTCATTTACTTATATATAAAAAAAAAAAGACTGAAGTATTAATTGAATACACTTGTAGGTATTTTCAAAGTTTCAATCTTCAGCCTTGGTTTGATATCACTTTTGATTGATTTTAGCATTATTTTGAATTTGATTTGGTAGCTCAGTATCTTCGGACAGCTAGTTTTTCTCTCAAAAACCATGTATCAATGTGGGATCCAGCTTTGAAATGGATGAATTTGATTCTTGTTAATACTTATCAGATGAAGAGGATAATGCCATTGTCGATGCTTATCAATGTACCCGAGAAATTTTGATTTCTGTTTAAGATGCAAGTCAATTTTTTTTTTTTTTGGCATTATCTCTCGCACTTGCTACACAAATGATGATGATAATGATAAAGATATGTCAGGGTTGGAGAAGCAGCGTAAATTTGGTTGCAAGAGCACTTTTGAGATTGACTCAGCAAGTCTTTTGTGATATGGTTGGAAGCAGCCTAAATACCAGTTGGGCAGTAGAAGCAGTAGGAAAGCCTAACATTTTTGTTGCTCAGTAGTATGAGTTGAGTTTAGTAGCTGACTGACTATTTAGCAAAATATTTTTAGTCAGCAAAATAATATTTGCTCTGCTTTTTGGCCTTTGGATCCCTTTTGGTCCATTGGCAAATCTTTTGTACTATGATGCCTTCTGGGCAATTCAACTGCATGATGCTTGATGCAGTTCCAAAGAAAACAAAAAGAAAGAGGGAAAGTGCACTATTTCAAATAGTACAATTTTTTCATACTTTGAATAATCTCTCACTTTAACCCTACATCATAACCCAATAAATAATGGGATGGATATATATATGGTTTCTAGAATATCAATGTTTTTTAAAAATTGAATTACCACCTAACCAATAAACTGGTTAATTTTTTACTTGATTGATTTAATTTATATTTTTTAAAAATATTTTCTCCATCTTAAAAACTTGTCATGTTCTTTTTCATATTATTTAAGAAAATATATTAAATATTTTATCAACTCATAATTTATAATATATATTTTTTTAATCTATACATTTAACTATATTTAAAAATTTAAAAATAGCATGGCTTCCTTTGGCGTTGTCGTTTCTGCATTAATCATGGCTTAGAGAAAGCTGAATACTTTAGCTTTTCAAATCACAGTTTAGCATAAGCAACGAAAGAAATTATTAAAATAGAAAAATAAGCCAAACACAGTGTTCAAAATCACCTACAACCCAATGTCAAAGGAATCCTCACACAAAAACCTTCATCAATGGCTTTCATAGTTAAACCATGGGGAAATTTTCCCTCCATTTTGTTTGAAGATTGCAAAGCAAAAGCAAATAAGTGTATATCTTGGTAATAAAAGAGTGGCACACTTAATGCTAAAACAAAATAAATGGAAGAAAATTAAGTAACAACAGCATAATTTGGTTTTATTCATACTTTCAGGCTTCTGTACATAGGGCTAGCAGGAGAACTTCAGTTCTCAGTTACAGCAGATAAACTAGGAGCAAATTATCCAAATCCCAAACACCAAACCCAAAAATTTATAATCAAGAAAAACTCTCTAGGCTCTAATCTATATAACATAATCAGACCATTCAGCTATATATAAAGTATGATCCATGGTAAAACTAGGAATCTTATAGAGCTTAATAGGATTTTCTTTTCCTCCAACCAATCTAGCAGGATTCCCGACAGCAGTAGTTCGCGGGGGTACATCCTTCAGCACTACAGAACCAGCACCAATTTTAGCCCCATCACCGATCCTAATGTTACCCAAAATACAAGTCCCTGCACCAATCAAAACCCCATCACCAATTTTAGGATGCCTATCTCCCCAAGTCTTACCAGTACCACCTAATGTGACATTATGCAAGATTGACACGTTGTTACCAATTACTGCTGTTTCTCCAACTACTACTCCTGTGGCATGATCAAGTAGAAACCCATGTCCAATCTTTGCTCCTGGATGGATATCAACTCCAAATGCTGCAGATACTCTGTTTTGTATCAATAACGCTAAAACTTTTCTACCTTGTGACCATAGTCTATGTGCTATTCTATGCGCTTGGCATGCAAGAAACCCTTTAAAATTCAAGAAAGAGTGTACATAGCTAATGCACGCCGGGTCTCTTTCTTTTACAGCTCTTAAATCTTTTTTCACAGAACTAATGATTCCTTGATTTTCTTCAAGAATGGCTATGAAGATATCAAACAGAGTGGTACTAGGAAGGCTAGAATTACTTAGCTTTATCGCGAGATGATTCGCTAACGCCTTTTCTAGTGATTTCTGCGATAGAATTGAGTTGAAGTAGTAGCTTGAAAGAATCGGTTCTCGCTCAACGTCTAATTTTGCTTCCTCGTGCATTTTGAGCCATGGATCTTCTTCTTGAACAAAATCTTCCACCGCAGGACTTGAATGAAAGGTTTTCACGTGATTCCTGGTAAAGGGTATGCAAGAAACATGATCAGAAAAATTGGGTCGACAAAATATCATGTAATCGTCAGGTTGGGGCCTGTTTGGATCACGAGAAAGTCGAGTGTTATCCGTCCTGGAAGTGTCGACACAAACAGCCATAGGATTCAAATGGAGATGCTTGGAGAGGAAGCTTGTGACCAAAATAAAGGTTTGCGGAGAGAGAAAGGAGGAGAAGTGGCGTTATATAGAGAACGGGGTATGACCAGAGTTTTCATTGAAAAATGACAGTTTCTTGGGGAAATTTTTTAGTGGATAAAAGAGATTAGAAAAAATAATTTACTCATGCAATCATGTGCAAATTCCTCTTTGAGGACGGACCGCGCTACATGAACTGTTTGGAAAGTTACGTAAAAAGGAAAGATTTTTTTATTTTTCTTTCATGTTTAAATAAAAAAGAAAGAAAAGAAAAGAAAATTCATTTTTTCTGTTCATATTTGAATATAAAGGAAAGAAAGAAAACTATTACCTCATATATTTCCTATTTTACTCTTTATTTAAGAAAATAAATAATATCTACTTAGTAAAATAAATTAGAGGAATAAAAAAATTAAATAAAAAAATATCAATATTAAATATAATAAAATCACTACTTTTAAAATTATAATTGTTCAATTTTTCACATTAACTAAACACTAATACATATAATTCTAATAAATATTATCATATATTTATATTAAATACTGATTCAAGCAATAATACACAACATTTGTTAGTCTTTTTATGGGTAAAATTGTCAAGTTATAAAAATTATTTTTAATCTCACATATTTTCTCTCCATTTTAAAAAAATATATAATGAAGGTAAAATAACATTCGTTTTCTTTTTCTCTCATATTTTCCTTTTTTTCCCAAATTAAGAAAAAATTTCATTCCTTACTTATTTTCTCTCCAATGGAGATAAAATTTCATTTGATTCTGAGTTTGAGCGTGAGTTTTTTTTAATAGAGATCTAAGTTAAAACTGTTGTGTCTCGTATTAACACTAAACCGTCGTCCTCAAGTTGGCCACCAACCGAAGTTTTCAGAAAATGCCAACTTTTGATGAATTAACGAGTGCTCAAACTTTTGCAGAAAATGACTGCATTAATGAGTGTGAAAACCAGTGGGCGTCGCCCAAAGTTTTCAGAAAATGTCAACTTTTGCTGAATGAAATGCAATAATTCACATTTAAACAATACAATAATTCCTTTGTAAACATAAGGATAGAGACCACCGTTCAGTTTGTAGGGAAACATGCTAGTGAGTGCGCTCGTAAGCTAGCAAGAGCTGCCCTGGTAGAAGCTGTTCCCATGATCTTCTACCAACCTCCTCAGTTGTTAGAGGAGAACTTGAAGGTGGATTTGATCTCTCATGAATAAATTCAGTTTCGGTGAGTCAAGAAAACATAAGAATATATATATAATCATGAGTGTATTATTTGTTTTCTTTATTTTTTTTCACTATTTACGTTATCAAATTAAAATTAATTTATATATATTCAAATTAATTTTAAAATAATTAAGTTTAAATTTAATAACATAAATTAGTAAACTAAGATTTATACATATAAACAAAAAATATTTATTTGTTGTTTTTTTGGACTCCGTCTTTGTAAAAGTGTGTTCATTTCTAACATCTAAATAATTTTTCTTAATATTCTAATTTATTAAAATATTTTAGTCAATTCAATTGAATAAATTGAAGCAAAATAAAATAATATTTTAATTAAATTTTTTCATTTTATATGATAATTGTCCAATTATTAATTAAAGTAACGCAAAATACTATTTAAGCTTAAAGCGATATGATTTTAAGAAAAATTAGGTCATTTTATTATGCTATGTAAAGATCTCAAAAATACTTTTACAACTCAGGAATTAAACTAAGAATATTGTATTATAAAATAAATAGATAGACAATTTTAAAAGCGCAAGTTTTATATTGATGAAAATGATTTTAATATATTCTCTGTGGAATAAATTTTACATCTTATTATCATAAAAATGAAATCAATATAATTAAAATTATACGAATAAAAAATGAAATAACCAGTAAAATTTATGAGAATAAATATTACATATTAATTGGAAAAGATATTCTGTCAAAAACATTTTAAATAATTAAATATAATGATAAAAGTGTCACTACTGTGACAAATTTATTTGATGCTTATATGGAATTTACTGACCTAAAAGTTGGTGCATTTTACTTTTCTTATTTATTAAGATAAATCATTCTAAAAATATTATTTATTATGATAAAATAATTTTGTAGCAATATTTTAAATGTCAACTTTGCTTAATGAAACCCAATTATTCACATTTAAACAGTAATGAGTATGAAAACCAGTGGGCGTAGCCCAAAGTTTTCAGAAAATGTCAACTTTTGCTGAATGAAATGCAATTATTCACATTTAAACAATACAATAATCAAAAAGTAATATATTTTACATAAATATAGTTTAATTTTTTAAATTATATATATAATAAAATTTTATACGCAGG
Source organism: Omphalea diandra (assembly GCA_949677035.1). NCBI lineage: Eukaryota > Viridiplantae > Streptophyta > Magnoliopsida > Malpighiales > Euphorbiaceae > Omphalea > Omphalea diandra. Next base: position 10,618 of record CATIWR010002658.1, on the reverse strand, counting down.
TCTTACATTTTCGTAATTTTGTTAAAAATTAATTATGGTTGTAAATATTATATACTAATCAGATTAAAAAGTTTAATTTTTGAGTTAATTGTCAAATTACATGTAAATTTAAACAGTTAAATTGCTCTTTAATTTAATTTTAAAATTTTATTTTAAGTTTACTGATCATGTTACAAAATGTCTAAATCGTGTCCTAAACATATTTTTATCGTGCCTATAAAATAAAATATAATAAAATATTTCTACGCGTGTAGGCAAATATTGGATACGTATCCAACACGTATCAAGCGTGTGTTACGGTTGGAGAATTCCAGAGCTTCCTAACCAGTAGATATTTTAAGTTGGTTGTGCCAAGATTTACCCAATTTGATTTGACACCGTTCATGATTTATAGAGTGAAGCCATTGGACTGGTAACCTAGCAATTGGGTTACGTCTCAGTTGTACAGAAAGTCTGGGATTCAAATCTGTGCACATCCTTTCCCTTTTTTTTAAAAAAAAAAATTCCAACATACCAACAGATAGAAAAATGTGGAGCTATACAATTTTTGAATTTGATTTGTCATGAATCTTTATACTGACTAAAGCATAACAAACATCTAGAAAGAAGCTCTACATGCAAATTTTTCAATTCTAACACCCAACCAACATCAGTGACTTCTCACATACCCAACCAGAATATAATGATGAGCTAAAAGAAACTTGTAGGACAGGCACAGAAATTTTACTAATCTTGTTATACCAACACTTCACCCAAGATTGAACACGATAGCAATTATCCTTAGCTTGCTTTTCTTGGAATATTAAGTTACCTAGCACGAAATTGTTTGTTTGATAAGCCTTAGAAAAAAAAAAATTAGAGAAATGGAAAGGAATCGCGAGAAACTTTAAATGCTGCACAAAACACGCGATAATGACCAAGTTGAAAGCAATCATAACTGTCAAACATTAATAATAAGAAAAAGTAGAATTTGTTAAGGTTATCTTTCTTAAGTTAAACTCAGGAAGAAAGTCAAAGGAATGAAAATAGAGTATATCCCGTAGATTGTACGCGACGTGCATGCATTAAAATGAAATAAAAATACATAATAACTAGAAAGCACAAAAAATTGGAATAGGCATTATTTGACTGGAGATTTAAAATATACTCCAGTTTCAAGGATTTAGTCTCCTTAATACCCCAAAAAATAAAGCACAAAACTCAAAAGATAGTATTTAAGGTGAGAAGCTGCCTATTATGAGGCTCAGGTTTCATTATGGAAAACTGATCTAATAGTGGAAATAATAGGTGCAATATTTCAGCATGGAAATGGCAGTCTAAAGCATGGAAAATTTGTAAAAGAAGCAATTTCATAGAAATTCATGCCAGAATATAACTGTGAACAAGTACTTTTATAAATAAAATAGAATTAACTCTAATTACTTATATGGAGATTTTCCTTCCAAAATAAGTACTTTTGCTCTATTCTTTCAAGTAACGTATATGCATGAGTAACAAACCACCTAAAAAACCTAATAGAAATCCCAAGAAAGCTGTTATGGATTTGTTAAGCACACATGTAATAGCATTGTATTCTTCACAAAAACCTTTTGAAGAGGGAGAAAAAGGCCAACATAGAGCAAGTTGAAAACTCAAGGAGATTACCCAACTTAATGTTACTTCTTCAGAGCTTGACTTCCACATCAACCCCAGCAGGAAGGTCAAGTTGCATTAACGAATCTATTGTCTGGGCAGTAGGGTAGAGAATATCTATTAGGCGTCTGTGGGTTCTGATCTCAAAATGGAATCTTGCATCCTTGTGCACATGGGGAGATTTTAGAACACAGTATATACGCTTCTTTGTTGGTAATGGCACAGGACCCATGGTCTTTGCATTGGTCGTTCTGGCAGCCTCCATTATCTGCTTGCAGGAGTCCTCAATCAGGGGCACCCAGTAAGACCTTAGTTTGATTCGAATTTTCTGCTTCGGAGCCATCTAAGCAAGAAAATAACACCAGAAAGTTAAAATTCTGGTTAAATATATGGATTCAGAGAATGTTTAGCATTGCTATTGCAAAAAGCCATAATTGTTGGCTAAACTATTAACATTTTCAGTTTGAGAGATATTTCGAACTATTTGTTGCAAAAAGCTATATTTGTTAGCTAAAATCAGAAGATGATTTCATCTAATCTTTTTGCTAAAAGTTGCCTTTAGCAATAGCGATGCCAAACATTCTATCAAAACACAAGAAGATAGTTCAAGAAGAAAAACAAATAATGATCATGAAATAAGATTGTTGTTGTTAAATATCAGAGTAATACTACGGTGAGGTCTGCAGTTGCTTTAAAATCATTTAGGTTGCTAATTTGCCTGCTGCCAGAAACTATATTTGAAAAATAGCACAATAGTATCTGGTAAAACCAACCCCATAGCTAATGTCCATAATCATAAAAAATGCTAATCCAGACTTTTTCATCTGCAATTTAAAGCCCTAATTTCCACAAGTCAGTGCTTTTTCCATCAGAAAAGGTGTTGGATCTCTAAGCTAAATTTATCTCCCAATCTTATTTCCAAATAAAACTATGCAGTCTTTTTGCCCAAACAGATCAAGGGATGCTATGATCATTTAACAAAGTCCTTTTCACAAAGAAGATAGCTGAAGGTGTACTGGTAGAAAATCAGGTTTATGGATAACGATGATCAATAGAAGACTTATCATCAAAACTCTGAAGGAAAAAAAAAGGTAAATTATAAATTTAGTGTATGAACTTTTTAATTTTGTATATTTTAGTGTTTAGACATTTTTTTTTATTCAATCAAATGTCTGAACTGGTAAAATCATTTTTAATGTGATGTTTTTTTTTCAATTTAAATGATCAGTTGCTGTCATGTGAAAATTCATTTAACCTGGTACCAGATTCTATATATTATTTCGACTAATTACGTATGTGTACAAAATTTTTCACTCTAAATACAGAATTTGTTTATTTTTCTTTTATTTTTTATATATATTTGAACAAATTTTGTTTTCATTATTGTAGAATTTGTTCAAATATGTACAGAAACTTAAAAAAAAAAAATATAAATTTTGTATTTGAAGTGAAAAAATTATGTATCCAAATTTTAGATACATAATTAATTAAAATAATATATAAAATCTAGTACCAGGTTAAATGGATGTAACGGAATTACGAATTTTACCGTTCATATCAGAGAAAATACCATATTAAAAATAATTTTACTAGTTCAGACACTTGATTGAATAAAAAAATTATTTAGACACCAAAATAAAAAAATTAAAAAATTCAGACACCAAATTTGTAATTTACCCAAAAATCTATCAACCTTAAAGCTTTCATACTAAGGACATCAGGCAAGTATCAAATTTTTATAGACCGATATATATATATATACACACACACACTAGTTATTTTACCACCTACTTAATATTAAGTATATATTATTTAAATTTATTCAAAATTTAATATTTTTCATTAGTATTCTATCTTCATATTTAATTGGACCTATAAAATGTTTATTGAATTTCACTTTATTTAAATCATCTAAATAAATTTTAATTATATTTTTTCATTTAAATTAAATTAACCTTTAAATTAAAAATATTTTAATCAATTCAAAGGTTAATTCAACATATGAATGAAATAACATCTTTTATGAGAAGCATATTATGCTTAAATATAAAAAAACATTATTGAATTTCACTCTATTTGAATCACTAAATAAAATCTAATTATAATTTTTTTATTTAACCTTTAAATATTTGAATTATTAATTTCAATTCTATATCATTTAAAATACTTGGATTGTTGGACACTATTTCTCCTATTCAAAATAAATTCATTTATTAACTTTTATTTATCTAAATTAACTTTTAAATGAACAATAAAAAAGAAAATAATTTCCCTATACTTATTTAGAACCATTTTAAAGTCCAAACCAATTTGGACATCTATGCTAAATAAAATAAAAAAAAATTCTATAATAATAATATTTCATTTTTTTCTTATATACAGAATCAAAATCTTTGTTTAAAGCAAATATAAAAATAACTATATGTGTTTGTGTGTGTGCAAGACATACAACAAATTAAAACTAAATTTATAAAAAAAATTCAAAATTGAATTATTAAATTTTTAATTTAGTGATATTAAATGCAAATTTAATTATTAAAGAATCCTTTTTCTATTTGAATTTTAATGATGGTATATTGATGAATCCTTTTCCTATTGGGAATTTAATGCTTACATATAGTATGATAACAAATAAAAAATTTTATACCTAAACTAGCCTTTATATTAAGGATAATTCAGTTAATTCAAAAGTTTTGATCATATTTAATATTTATTTAAAAATAAAATATATAAAATTTTTCATAATATCCATAACAAAATATCAAAATGTTAGTGGATATTAAGTTTCTTCATGTTAGCAGCACTACAATTTAAATAAATTTTTGTACAAATTTCTTAAGAATTTTAAACAATTGAGAGTGATTCAATATTGGTGTGAAAGTTTCAATTTATTATCTAAATAATTTACCTAATAATGTATTAATAGAATTCTAATAGAGTTAGTATTTGTGTCCTAAATTTCTCTCAGTAAAATCAAATTACAATAAATAATATTATATTTATATCTAAACTAACTTTTAAATCAATGACATTTTGGTCAATTCAAAAGTTTTACTCTTATACATGCTTTTATAGATAATATAGATATTTCACCATGTGCTTTGCAAGTGAAATCATGTATTATTTTTATTTTTAAATTCTTATATATTATTTAAATCTATTCAAAATTTAATATTTTTTCATGTTCTATCTTTAACTAATTTTATTTTATTGATAAAATTATTTTTACAAGAATCAAAAGTGGGGAAGTGTATATACTTTCATCCTATTTAAAGGAACATTTAAAGTGGATGAAATAAGTGTTACCTTAATCTTTTCTAAACTTAATTGAAATCTTATACTTATAAACTTTAAAACTAAGAATTTTTAAGTCTATTTGTGCACAAATACTTTCAATATTTACTTCAAAACTAAAAATAAATAAATTTTTTAATAATATAAAATTTATTAAATATCCAAAGAATACACAATTAAAAGTTTGTTGAGTTTCACTCTCAAATTCAAATTACATAATAATAATGATAACAATAACAACAACAACAACATTGACGCAATGTATTCAAATTTCTATGAAAAATTAAATCCTACTACTAATTTGTCCACTTAAATCCAAATAGAAATAGATTCAAAACTTCTATTAGAAATCAAAATCAAATTATATATTAATAATAATAATAATATAATCTATCCACCTAATCCAAATAAAAATAGGATTCAAACTTCTATTAGAAATCAAAATGAAATTATAAAAAAATAATAATAATAATAATAATACACATATAACTATTGAATTAACGATATTTATTAAAAGAAGAAAAAAAAATTGTGAGAATTCAAGAACAAAATAATTAATGACCCTTTTGGTGTCATGAGTTATTGGAATAGCTCTAATTACTTGTGCCAATGGTATGGGTCAAGTGTGAACTACAATCCCTTCAACTTTTAGGTACCATATCAGCACATGTTGGCAATTTGAGCTTCTTGAATGAAGGTGTTGGTACTTAAAAACAAGAGCTTCAGGCAATTTACATGGACTACAAAAATTATCGCTTTCATCTAATTGAGTTGCTCGCCAAATTTCTACCAAAAACCATGCGGCCCACATCAATATTCAACTTCTAATTAACTTCTATTTTTATACCTAAACTAAACTTTTACTCAAGGGTATTTTGGTCGATTTAAAAGTTTTACTCCCATTCGTGCTTATATATATATATATATATATATATATATATACACAACCAATTTGAGAGAATTGTTTCACATAAAACAAAAGACATCCTTAGAAATGCACTCGAGCACATGATTCAACCAAATATGGACTGATCTAATAAGAATATGAAATTACAACAAATATGCAGATTTTGGGTAAGCATGCTTAGAACATCTTCACATAGTGTAGCATGGGTCTAAACTCGACATGCCTTCCACAATTTGGTATATGAAATTACAAAAAATATGCAGATTTTGGGTAAGCATGCTTAGAACATCTTCAGTTGGTATAGCATGGGTCTAAACTCTACATACCTTCCTGAACTTGCTATATGAAATTAGAACAAATATACAGATTTTGGGTAAAAATGCTTAGAACATCTTAAGATGGTATAGCATGGGTCTAAACTCTACATGCCTTCCACAATTTGGTACATGAAGGATGAAATAACGACTTAAGAGATAAATAACCTCTTATCTCTAGCAATTGTGTCCTATCAAAGAAAAACCTCTGTCTGAGCAAAGGTACAACGAATTTGTATTGTGAGTCAAGGTTACTGGCAGTGGGAGATTTCAGGGATCAAGTAGATTGTACAATGAATTCTATCTCAACATTTGAGGTGACAAGATCAGACTAGACTAGATACAGAAAATGACTTCAGCATAAGCCATGTCAACCATCTCAATATTCAATATGATACATTGAATACCATATAAAAAAATTCCTAAGTAATCAGCAAGACTTTAACAGAAACTTCTTGCTGCCCCATCTCCATGGGTAGTCCAAATGAGGCTCACGGAAGAGGATATCTTCAGTCCCTCACCACTAAATGTATATTCATGGGAGAGTTGCCAATGCGTTAAAAAAGCTAGTGATGAAATTATGGAGAACCTACAAAAGTTACTCCGGGGGAAAGAGCAAGGAAAATAAACTAGAAAATTAGGTTTTATATCATAGATACTTTTGCTACCTTTGTACTTTCAGCTACACTACAAAATTGCACAGAGAAGGAATGGCATTTACATTCATGGTATTATTTTTCCTCTGCAACAACAAGTAACAATCATATATGTTCCTTCTTTCATTTCTCTTAAGATATATCAGCAGAAGAATACCTTATCTGCATCTGCTCCAATGCTGAGTGCTGGAGAACTGGGTAACTCAGCATCTCCAACCTGTAGCACATTAAATTAACAAGAGAATAAAATTAAAACAGCAATAAGTTTATAATCTTTCCTCATAGTTTCTGGCCAGCCAAACAGCAAATTAGCATAAATTGAGAAAAAAATGCAACTAACAATGAGAAACAATACACAAGGTGAGCATGAACATTAAAATGAAAAGAAAGAAAGACGACCAAAAGAACACCAAACATACAAACTTAACCTTTTAACTAAGCCAGAAAGGCAAAAAATTTCGTTTATTCTTCGACATTTTCTTATCAACCAAACAACAAACAGGGGAAACAAGAAATGGATACAGACCTGAAAAGTGTCAGAATCAGAATCATCAAGAGATTCCGAAAGTGGCTCCAAAGTTTCTTGAGAATCAAAAGTCTCAGGAGCAGCAAAGACCTTTCTTGTGGAAGGTGAGAATTTTAGGGGGCTAAAGGAACTATTAACAGAATTGGAGAACAAAGATAAATGAGAAGAAAAAGAAAAGAGCTTTGTTGGTTTAGAAGTTGATAATAGTGAAGAAGAACTAGCAAGAGAAGGGATTAGAGTGGTAGTAGCGATTGACGATATTGCCATTTCTCAGTTTTTCCCTTCTTCTTCTGGGAGTCGCTTACTACTGCTACTGCCTCTTCGCTTTCTGCGGAATTATCCAATTATTTTTCTCTTTTTATTAATTTAGAAAAATAAAATTTTAATAAATTAGGCCATGGCTTGCTTTCTGGTTCTAGTTGGACGGAAAATTCTTTGCCTGGGCCCAAACTAAGTGAACCTAATTTTGGGTGGGCTTTAATAGATGGGTTAGGCCCTCACATAAGAAGATTAATCATCAACCAATTAGAAAATTTTCTGTGAATAAAGTCAACCATAAATTTTTTTTAGACTTAGAAAGTCAATCCTTTTTTTAATATTGCAAATCCAGATTACATTGGTGACATTGAAACTCTAGCATCATTTTATCATTAGACTAAGACACAAATTAAAATCAACCATAATTAATATAATTTATTTATATTAACTTACCAATTATGTTTCTATTTGATGTGTATTTTACAACCGTATTATTTTATTTCAGATAATAATGAGATTTTTTATTTATAAATTATCATGCAATATCTAAAAAATTATTTCGATAATTTAGAATATTAATGTAAGATTAATTATAAACACAACTATCAAACTGAGCTCAAAAATTATGGTATTATATTTATTATAAATTTTTTTAATGACTTTGTATATTTATTAATTGTGAAAATCTCCATTAAATATGATGTTATAGCATTATGAGAATTGAAAATTTATATAATATGTTAAATCATATTCTGTGAGAGTATACATTTGAATATAAATATTCAAATTAAAAATTATTTTGATAATTATGATCTAAGTAGCGATCCTTTATAATGAAGGCTTTGTGGCTTTATGATGTAATAAAATTGCTTTTAAAATAAAAAAAATCATTAACCTAATGGTAAAGGATGAAACTATTCAAAATGAGTCATTATCACCCGATTTTGCTTGGTATGTCATTAATAAAGTTGTTTATAAATGATTTTAATATGATTAATAAAATTAGTATAGTTGATGAAATTGGTTCATAATATCATTTTATCATATATTAAATATTGAAAAAAAGCTATTTTATTAAATATAATTTTTTTTATTTTTTATTTTTGCCAATTTAGTTAAATAATAGAGTCATTGAGGTCAAAACTGAGAACTAGCTAGAGAAGAGCTTGTTTCTCGTGCAAAGAGTAAGTAATTTACCTTTCCAATTTGTACCATAAAGACTAAACGCATTCGTCTCCTATCATTTATTTCCATCATCATGATGGACGTTTGAGCATCTAGCAGTGATATTAATCATATTTATTTCTGGACAAACTTGGAAAATATGGGTTATTTGCCCATCTCTATTGTACTTCCAGGCAAACAAGCCACTAGCACAACTATGGGTGGGCAAAATACTTAATCGGACATATTTATAGAAAACCCGGGCTGCCAAGTTCTCAAACTTGAAAGCTTCAGTTTATTAGGCTGGCTAAATATATATAGCATATCTTTTCTAGAAGTATATGAGTGTAGACCTTGGACGTGTTATATTTCATATTGAGATATGAGATAGTTTGTGCCGTTTTATTGTGTATTTGGAAAAATAATTTGCAGAAGAAATGTATTCTTTCAGAATATCAGTTACAAAGATTTTGGTTTAACGATTGTTAATCAATTAGTTTCTTCTTTTTTTGGTAAAAAATATATAATCAAACAAAAAATAATTACATGGGCAAGCAAAAGAATATTTTATCATACTTTTTTGTGAAAAATATGAAATTTTATTCATAAAGTTGATAAATTATATAACTTGATTTATAAATATAATGAAAATAGCAAAAAATTAAGTAGTAGAAAATATTAAAATAACAAAATTACCGATAAATTATGTAAATAATATGTTCTAATCAGAAAAGTAATTTCATTATAATTTTGTAATAAAATACACTCTATCATATGTTACTTACATTATAAATAATTTTTTTTATATTTTTTAAATAAATTTTATAGTCTAAATATCATTAATAAGTTGAAGAGAACTTAATGACTTGCATCAAGAGTAATAACAGTTTTTTTATAATTTTTAAATAAATTTTGTTATCTAAATATTGAATAATGGTCATTTATTCTTGATGACTTGCATCAAGAGTATAATCAATAATAACAGAGTGATGCTTTGCTTTTTTAATTTTCTTAATGATCATATTTTTAACTTCATTGTCTAGCATCAAAATCAACTCATTTTGTATGTTAAGTCCTAAATAATGATTATAATGAAATGGAGATTTCATTGATAAAAGAGAAATGTACAAGAGTAGTATATAAAATACTTAAGTACCAAATCAAAAGAGCTTACAATTTATAATAAAAATACAATAAATTCACTCTACACTAAAAAGTGAATACTCTTCCCCTGCAATGAGGAGAGAGAGTATCAAATCTCTAAAAATGTTTCAAAACACTAATAGAACTGAAAATTCGAATTTCCTATTTGTTAGGCTTTCTCCAGTCTTAATATTCTTGGATCTTGAAAAGCTTTGAATTTGCTCCCTAAGAAACAAAATTAAAAAAAAAAAATAAATTCCTTGATTTGTTCTATAGCATAGATTTAAAATCCAACAAAGTTCCACTAATTGAAGAGTAAAATCACACAAAAGTGAGCAAAAATGGCACAAAAATCCAAATCTATGTATAAAATCTACTAATATAAAGGTAGAAATGAAAAAAAAAAAAAAGTAAAGAAAATGGGTTGTTGCCAGCCAAAAATGGTTGGCAATCTTCCTTATATAAACCAATAAGTGAGGAGCGATTGAAAAAAAAAAGAGTAGTTGAAGAGAGAGAAACTTAAGGAAATCATGAATCTCATGCACTTGAACACTTTTGACATGTTCTTATATCATATGATCACATTTGTTGTCACCTTTATTAGACCTAAAAATTCTCATCATTATTTTAATATAATTTTTCCTTATTTCCCTACAATATGAGATTATTTCTAGCTAACATCTTCACCACAATAAGGATTATAACAAGAACTTTCTTATAATTT
>CATIWR010002655.1:0-23320 GCA_949677035.1 Omphalea diandra | reverse complement strand
TTGTAAGGTTTTGTGTTAGCCTACCAAAACACTCTAAGAAAGGTTTTAGTGTTAGCCTGCTAAAACACTTTAGTAAGGTTTTGTGTTAGCCCAGAAAACACTTTATTGTAAGGTTGTGTGTTAGCCATTAAAACACAAATTGTAGTAAGTTGGGTGTGAGCTTGAAAACACCATTGACTTAGTAAAATACCCAATTGAGTGATTGAGGAGTGGACGTAGGGATTGTTTTGCCCGAACCACTATAAAATCTTTGTGTCCTTACTATTCTTTCTTCTTCTCTTCATCTTTATTTTAAATTTTTATACACCAATTCAACCCCCCTTCTTGGTGCCTAGGGACAACAATATTAATAACTAATGTTGACTGATTTTACTAATTTTTTTATAAAAATTCATACCAGTCGATTTGTCACATCATATGATATATCATTCTATTTTGATCAATTTGAATTTTACTAGATTTGTTAAAATTTTATTAGTTTTGACTAATTTTACCACAATTAGAAGACTTGGTCAATTTGATCAAAACTTGAAAATGTTTGGATTTTAAAAGTCAATAAGCATAAGATTTAATTATAAGTTTAATGAATAAATTTGATTGCGTAAAAATATGCTCTTATCTAATATAGGATTAGGCTTGAATGAACTGATTTTTTAAAATTTTAGATTGAAAAAGTCATAAAGTTAATTTTAGATTTAATTGTACCCTTTCCAATAGTTCAAATAGTTATTGGCCTTTGGTCCGATAAATTTCATTTACATGCAATAATGAGCGATCTATCCCTTTCTAAGCTGATGGTCGATGTTTCTTGAAGAATCGTGCATTGATTGAGCGATCATGGACTTCTACATCTAGGTTGGCCAAACAATATGACCCATTTACAATGACATTTGCAACAACAAAGTGGCCATCCCAATTTGGAGACCAATTGCAAATGAGTGGTCGTTTTGCCCTTTAGGAGGATGACCTTTCATACTATATCGCCCTTATTGAAATTCTTAGGTTTCGAGTGTCTATTATAAGCTTCTTAAACCTTCTTCTTTTGAACCTGAAATCGATCTAGTGCTTCCATCGTTGTATCATCTAACACTTCAATTTTTTAAGCATGGTTGAGTTTTACTCACTCATAGTTAGTTTATGTTGATGAGCTCTTCTGATTAAACAAATACTTAACTCGACCAAGATCATAACTTTGTGCCCGTAGACCAGTTGAAATGGTGTTGCCCTATAGTTATCTTAATGGTAGTCCTAATCACCTAAAGAGTCAGATGATAACTCATGCCAAATCCTAGGGTTCCCCTCCACCATCTTTTGAATATTTAGCTTTATGACCTTGTTCATCGCTTCGGCCTATCTATTAACCTGGGTGTAATATGGTGTTGAGTGAAGCAATTTAACCCTATGTTCTTAGCAAAAGAGTTGAACATCTTCCCCTGTGAAGATGTTGCCTTAGTTTGTGGTAATGAACTTTAACCAACCATGCCTATAAAAGATGTTCTCTTTGAAGTTGCCATCTTGAGTGATATAGCTTCCACTCATTTAGTGAACTAATCCATTGTTACAATGATAAACACATGTTGGCTGGAAATGGTGGGCAAATTTTCCCAATTAGATTCACTACCTAACCCTTAAAAAATAAATGCTTAATGATTGAATGCAATCCTTTATCTGGGAGATGCTAGATTGGCCCATGCTTGGCACCTTTTGGCATAATCAAAACTATTTTTTTACATTGTCAGCCAATAATACCCATACTTGAACAACAACCTCTTTATCATTTTACTTGACTGATTAGATCTAGTTATTCCTTCATGAACTTCGACCATAACCAATATAGTTTGTTTTGACCTTATGCATAATAGTATTTCACCATTGATACACCTGCGATAAAGTTTATTATTAAGATAACAAAATTCTGTCACTCGTTTGCATATATGCGGCTTGACCAAAACACTTAGGTCTTTCAAGTAAGAAATGATTTCCTTATTCCAATCAACTGAAAAATCAAGATGATACACTTCACACCTAATTTGGTTGGCCAAATTTCCAAATGACCACTCACACAATGCAGACTCTAAAAAATACAAAATGGGGTTAGTAAAATACTATTGCTGGAAACCACTAGCTACTTGAGCTAGCTTATTTGCTTCTTCATTAGTTTCTTTCAACAAACTCAAGGCAACATGATTAAAGTCCTTGAATTAAATGTTTAGCTTTATTGTAATAAGCATTGGGGTTAGGTGATTCATATTTATAGGTTGTAGTGACTTGATTAACTACCAATAAAGAATCTCCTTTCACTTCTGCAAACTTTGCCTCCATCTTGGCCACAATGTTTAGGGATAACTTAGTGACAATACCCTCTAGAGACTGTAAGATAATCCCTACCTAAATAAGCTCGTCAATAATCCTTGCCTAACTAAGCTCGTCATTCTATAACCATCAACCACACTTGCCAAGGCAAATGCTCGACATACCCAATCTTAACCATAGATTACCTTAGGGTTTCCAAACAATGATGGTTGGCTAAGAAGTTACCTAAGGCTTAGCCTTTCACTACTTTTTGTGGTATATATTACAATGCAAATTCAAATAAAACAACTACCCATTTACCCATATTATTCCTCAAAAATAGCCTAGAGAGAATATATTTAAGAATATTTATTTTACATAAAATCAGGACTATGGTTGGGAGCATATAGTATCTTAGTTTTGTGTAAGCAAAGTACAATGTTAGGCATAATTTCTCCAAGGCTGAGTATGTCTGCTGCACAGAAGTAAGCACTCGACTTAAGTAGTCCACAACCCTTTCTACCTCATCTTACTCCTAGGCTTGCATATACCTTATTGAGACCTTACTGGTCGAAAGATGTAATAGTAATGAAACATTTAGCCTTAGTAGGGTCATGACTGGAAGCATGGTCAAGTATCTATTGATCTTATCAAATACTTTTTGGTGCTCATTTTTCCACATAAATTCATCTCGATTTTTAAGTTTAAGCAATGACCCCCAAATACTTAATCATTTAGCTATGTTAGATATAAACCTCCTCAAGAAGTTAGTGTGCCCAATCAATCTATGAAGTTCCTTTTTCTTGGTTAGAGGCTTTACTTCTATTATATCTTTGACTTTATTCTAATTTATCTCAATGCCCCCTTTGATGGACTAGAAAGCTAAGGAAATTCTCTGTTGATACCTTAAATGCATACTTCAAAAGATTTATTTTGAGCTTTTGCTCCTTTATTCACTCAAATGACTTTTTTTAGTTCGGCAGATGATCTTCTTCACTTTAAGACTTCACCATTACATCATCAATATACACTTTCATGGATTTTTGAATCATATCATGGAAGATATGATTCATCGCCCTTCGGTATATGGCTCTAGCATTCTTTAGGTTGAATGACATAACAACCCATTCATAAGCACTAATCGGCCCTAGGCACTTGAAAGTTGTCTTGCTCACATCTTCTTCAATAATCATTGTTTGATTGCACCCTGAGTGCCCATCCATAAAGCTAAGGATCATGTTTCAAGCAACCACATCCACAATCATGTCAGCAATGGGCATGAGATACTCATCCTTGGGTGTGGCTAAATTTAGGTTTCTGAAATCCATACAAATCCTCAGCTTCCTATTCATTTTCATTACTAGGACTATATTAAAGAGTTATTCCATATATGTGGCCATCCTTATGAAACCTGCAGCTAAGAGCCTTTTTATCTCTTCTTTAGCCAACTCCTCCACTTCTTTAGACATTCTCCTTATAGGTTGTTTGAATGGGCAAAAACCCTACTTTATTGGCAAACAATATTCTACAAGTGCTTGATCTAAAACTAGCATTTCTGAATAGTACTAGATGAAGCAATCCTTATATTCTTTGAGTAATGTAATAAACTTTTCTTCAAACTTAACGTTCAACTTTGTTCTAATGAATATTGGCTGAGGCAACTCTATAGTGCCTAAGTTTACTTCTTTTAAAAGATCTTTGGTCTCAGCCTATTGATCAACCAACTTATTAGGTGTAATTTTAAGGTTTGACACCTAGAAGATGTAATTTTAAGGTTTGACACCTATAACTCTCTGATCTTCATATATGCACTCGATCAAGACTATTGAGTTATGCTCTAAGATCAACTTTTTAATTTTCACAAAGCATTCTTTCATCTTAGCTAACTTAACTATCAGATTTAGTTATCAAAGAGGAGCCTTCAATGCAGACTGAGGTTGGCTGCTCAAGCTTAGACATGAACACTCTGAGTTGATCGATTTTTACCATAGTTTTGTCATCACTTGCCCCTTTGACAATGTTCTTGAAATTTATCTAACTTCGATACATTATGGCATTGACAAAGTGTACTACTTCAACAAATGGGTTTGGATCTTCATGAATTACCTCTAATACCTCTAAACCCACATCATCTAATGGAAAAGACGATGCAACATCATAATTGGCATGTATCTAGTCTGTACCCAGTAATAAATTATAATTGCCATCAATATTTACCATAAAGAAACACTCTTTAGTGGTACAACATCAACCAAAGTCTTCCTCCCATGAAGTCCCTCATTGATATATCAACCCTTTTTACTTGATCTTTTATGATGCTGATCTTTTTTAGGAACCTGGTTGGTATGATAGAGACCTCTGATCCATTATCCATAAAAACCTTATTAATCAAGATGAAATTTAGTTCGACCTTTATAATATATAAGGGTTGAATGTGATTAGTCTAAAAGAGAGGGGATTATTACAAGGTCACTGTAGTCATCTTCTTTTCACCCTCCTCATCCAAGCTTGGGCAAATTATATCTTTTTCAAGTGTCGTCCTTACCCATATCTAACAGAAAATCTGTAGGTAAGGGGCTTACCATGTTGACTTCAGCTTTGTCTTTTGAAGTGCTAGGTAAATCTTCTTTGGACTATCCCTCTTCTGTCTTTTTGGTTACCCAAACTTCTATAGATCCACACTTGTTATAATGGATCTTAATATCATAAGGTTTGAGCTTGTTGTCAGGCTTATAAATTTTCTTACAAAGCTCAATCCTTTCCTTCTCCTACTTTGCTTTGAGTTCCTTAATCTCCTTTTCATACCAAGATTTGGCTTCCCCATTAGTATTTCTATGGGCCCTGATCTCTTCTACCTCAACTCAAAATTATTGTCTTCACCTCTAGAACCTCCTTTTTTGAGTCTTTATCATTTTAGCTAATGCAAGTTGCCCAAAGGCAAGACAATTAAAGACTCCTTTCTTAGGGCAATGATCTTTCCAACGATCTATTGCTATTGGATTAAGCCTAAAATTTTCTTTGGTTGATCATAGTCCCTCTGTTTTAAATGGTCACCCTCTACAACTGATCTTTTCGTTGACCCTAGACCATTTGGGTAATGTTCACTCATTTACCCCTAGTATTTCAAGCCTTTAGATGCTTGCCTAACTTATGAATTTACACCACATGAGAATAGGAAACATTAGAAAATTTGTAGGAGTCGTACCTGTGTTATACTCTATGTTGCACTTCTCTCTTAGGGGATTCAATTTGGGCTACAAGTTTGAACTCAATGTGGCAAGTCAGGAAAATTAATCTCGCCACTTTAGTTTTCTTTTCACTAGTTGAAGGTATGGACCCAATCACGAGTTCTTTCTCATTGGCCGAAGGAGCCATGGACTTCACCTCAATTATTGACTTTTTCCCCTAGGCCTTTAATACCATTGGTTGGACCACTAAGATAGTCTTCTTTGAGAATGACTTAGTTTTAATAATTGTCTTGTTCTTTGCAAAGAAACACAGTTCTTCCTTCCTTGTTGGCGTTTTGAATCACATTTCTAAAGTTAATGCAATTCTTGGTTGAATGCCTCCAATCATTATGGTGCTCATAATAGTCTTTTCCCTTTCTCTCCTTTAGTGGGGGAATAATATGGCCATCTAAAAGCTTGAGCTGCCCATCTTTTACTAGGCATTTGAAGATATGATTTGCTTTTATCAAGTTAAATGAGTACTCCTTAGCAATCTGCCCAGTTTTTTGCTTAGCCTTATCCTTGTTTTGTGGCTTAGGCTTGATCAATATGGGGCATTCATATTCCTTCCTAAGAACCAATTCATCTATGTTCACCTTTTTTTATTTGAGTTTGAGTTATCATGCTGAAGAGCCGCCACATAAGTATCATTGTAATAAGTACCCTTTGACTAAGCCTTCTTCTGCTTTGCCTCTTACAATAACTTTTCAAAGCTGGTTGCTGTTACACTTAGCTCATAAAAATCCTTAAACTTGTAGCCATTAAAATGTTTTTGAATCTCAAAATGTAGCCTTTTTAGTGCTAAGGTGACACAGTTTGCTTCAGGTAACTTGGTGTGGCATAGAGTCCTAACCTTCCTAAATCTGAGAATATATTTTTTGATTGACTCCTTTGCTAGTTATTTCATTTGGGTGAGGTCGACCAAATCAATTGATGAAGGAGCCTTGTAGAATTCACTATGAAACATTTCCTCCATCACTTTTCAGCTCGCTATAGACCTAGTCATGAGATTAATGTACTAAATAAAAGTAGTCTTAGTAAGAGAATTTCCAAATAGTTGTAGGTTTCAAAAGTCTTCAACCATTGCTTCTCCATATACCATAGAATATTGGGCAACATGCTTAATTGTTGAGTTGTTATTTTCCTCAGAGAATAAATTCAAGTATTTTGTAACCTCTTGGGAAGGATATAATTTGTCTACCCACTCACAACTTTGAATAAGCTAGCCTTTCTAATGGTTTTATATCAACTCCTATCTTTTCAAGGGAATGTGATACTCATATTTGTGCGAAGAGGGGTTGCCTACTCCCCCATAATGCCTATTAAAGATATCACATTTTCAAATGTATCATAAGTAAAAACCATAGCTGGTCCTTGAGCTACTAGATTTTGCTAGTGGTATGTTGGTGGTTGTGCGTTCGGCTGGAAAGTTTGTTGAAAAGTGTTTTGAGCTAGAGCTACTTCTTCCTTACTGAACAGAGAACTTTTAAATCCTTATGGATTTGGGAGAATCCTTAGTTCAACATTTCTTGGGCATGTATGTGCACTGTCCCCTACTCCCTTTGAGCATAAGGCCTTCTAGAGTTGAAAGCCTCCATTAGGAATCTCCTGTTTGACATTGGGGCTTGCTTTTCTTCAAGTAAGGTTGTCAGTCAGTCATGGCAATTATTCATTTGGTCTAGCCCCATCTAAATGTCATTTTGGGTGGCCTTGTTGTCGTCTACCAATGGCTGAATGACTATGGCTATCTAGTTAATTATATTATTGAACATGGTGTGATCTTTAATTACGATTTGGCTAGTAATTTGAAAGTAATCCATGGTTGCGAGGATAGATTGCCTAGGCATGAGAGCATGCCTTTGATAATTGGCCAAATCATCCCTTTAAGCTGGGTCATTGGCCTGTGGATTCTCATTAGACTTGCTACTCATGTTCATAATAGTTTCAATTTGGGCAATTTATTCTTTCAATTGGTCCAATTCTTCCTTCTGAATATGATACCTAGTTTTTACTAACATACAAGGTCCTTGTGGCAAGGTACTGTTAGTATCCAAAATTCAAACGCAAAAGGTAATAATGGATCGGAGTCTATTGGATTTGATATATAAGCTAAAGCCGTCAATCAATGGTCAGTATATAAGTAAAATATCATCAACTCAAATGGTAATTAGGCGTAATCCATCGTCAATCGAGAAAAGAAATCAAGAGAAGAGAAGATCAAATAGAGAATTAAAGCTGAAAAAACAATATTGTATTTTTATGTTAGGTTTGGAATCCCTTCTCTGTACATTATGTCTACTTATATACAAGTATTATACAAGAATTCTATTATGATATAAAGTCTATCACCAAAGTTACAAATATGTACCATCTTTATCTGCAAGCCTCATAAACTAAACCTAATTCTTAAAAGCCTAAATATAGCTTGAATTCCTAAAGATACAACATTCTTTGGGTGAAGCCTATCAAACTACAAAAGCCCATTCAAGTCCAAATCTAAAGCCTTATCAGACAATGGGCAAGACCTTTCCCAAAATCAAGTTCAATCTTATGGGCTAAATCCAAGTCTAAAGGGAACTAAAAATGAGGTGGGGTCTAAGCAATGCTGAAGCAAAACACAAAGCAATGACAAATGTTACTAGTGAATTATTATGACCAGGTACTTTACTTCTTGATTTTAAGGTTTCATTGTTGTGTGCCTTGTCATTCTTTTGTGATAATCAAACAACCTTACAAGTAGCAACAATTCTTGTTTTTCCATAAACATATGAAGCACATTGAAATCGATTGCCACATTATTTGTGATCGATTACTCGACAGTGAATTGCATACTACTCATGTTTGTTTGGGTGGTCAAATAGGTGACCCTTTTACTAAGGCACTTGGTAAAGGACAACTCCATCATTTAGTCAATAAGTTGGACATTCATAGTTTATGTGCTCCAACTTGAGGGAGAGTGTTGAAGTTTTCCATTATATATATATATATATATATATATATATATAAATTTAGAAGTAATCTTTGTGTATTTAAAAAATTTGATATTTATTTCCGATGTTAGGTGTGATTTTTGCTTTTAGTTTTGCTTTGTTTTGTTTTTTCTTACATACTAATTATCAAACCCCAATACTACTCTCTTTTCGGTTTCAAACAAAATAATAATAGTAATTAGGATGAAAACTATAATGTCATGTATGTCATTACACTATAATGACATAACTAATAATTCACTGTTAAATTAGATAAAAATTATTATTTGTCATTGTATTGGATCACATTATTTAACATTATAATTAAATTAATTATTATAGAATTCACCTAATACTCTAACCGCACCTCAACTAATAAATCAATACATATTAAAAGATAAGTGTAGGTGGCACCACACACTAGTGTCGCACTCAAGATTACATTAGTGATATTTTGGATAATATAGTTTTTTTTTTCTTATTTCTTCACATAAGAAATAGAATTTATTCAAATATTTTTTTATTCTTGTCTTTTATTTTTTTAAAATTCTGTACAGAAAATAAAAAAAAAATGTTTGGATCCTTTGAGTGCTACAGTTTTTTTCTTTTTTTTTCCAAATAAAAACATAATTTGTTTGAATGTTTTTTTTCTTTTTTCTTCTTTTTCTTCAAATTCTGCACAAAAACGAACAAAATATTTAAGTGCTATAATTTTTTCTTTTTTCTTCAAATATAAAATAAAATTTGTTCAAATATTTTTTTTCTTTTTTCCTTTAGATAATTTGTTTGCTATAGTTTTTTCTGTTTTTCTTTTTCAAATAAAAAATAAAATTTATTCAAATTTTTTTCTTTAAATTAAGAAATTCTATAATTACAAATAAGAAATAAAATTTGTTCAAATATATATAAAATTTGAACAAATTCTATACATTAAATGAAAAAATTCCGTAATATATAGAATTTCTTCAAATTCTGTAAAAAAAATAAATAAATTATGTATTTAAAATGAAAAAATTTTTATCTAAATAATGAGTCAAATACAGTTTAGTATGGTTACTGTTAACATCGATGTTGTGTTTGACTTATTATAAATTTGTTGAACATATAAAAAGTACATAAAAAAATATAATTTGATCAAGAAAAATACAAAAATTAAATATAAATGAATAAAATTTATATTGAACAAAAAAAAAAAAAAAGCACACCAAATATGTCTTAGTCTCTACAAAATTATAGTTGTCCGAGGTGTCGCACCTATATACCGGGACTAAACCCTGATCATTATTCAATACTAGGAAAACAAGCTATATCAGAACAGGAGAAATCAGCACACGCAATAAAGCCTTGTGGCACATTGTTGATTCTAACCTCTTCTACCAGTAAAAGAAAAGCACGTTCTCCAAAAAAATCTGTCCCTGCGGGCCTCTATATCTGCATCTAACGGTTATAACTGTGCATGCACTGAACCTGTCAGGCGCAGTACAATGACTCTAAAGCGAAAATGCTTTATGATTTCATATCATATCCAGAGGATTTGTAGTTTCGTAGACTCTTTCTGTAGCTTTCTTGGCCTAAAATGGAAGTGAGATACAGGTGAAAAGCAAAAGCTTATGTTAGTATGAAATTTCAGTGAATTATACGGTGATGTAAAGCTATGCTGATGTTTTATAAAATTTTAAATTATATGTATAATTTATAATAATTATTTAAAATAAAAATTATTTAAAATAAAAATTATTTAAAATAATAAATAATTACAGAATACTAATAAAATTATTATCTAAATATTTAAAATTGTATTATTTATGGTATTATAATGCAATACCGTATACATGTAATATTCACTGAAATTTTCATATTGATTGACTTTGAACTTGTTTCAATGCATGTTTAGCATTGCTATAAAAAAAATAAAACAAATCTTTTTTATTAGTTTACAAAGAATTTTTTAATTTAATTTTTATAAGATAAAAATTTGTTTTGAAAAGAACTCTTATTTAAAACTTTTGCAAATAAGATAACTAAACTACCATTAAAAAACAAGGCTAATGTTATATCAACCGAATCTAATAATATTATAATTTAGCCAATAATCATAGCTTTTTTACAATAACAATGCCAAATATATTCATAAGTTTGATGAATTATGTAAGTGAGTGAATTGAAAATTATGTAGAAGCATGGTAAACCTAAGAGCATTACCTCAAGCTCCCAGTCAGTGCGAATGGTAATAATTAGAAGAGATAGCACTTGCACAAGAAGTGCACATATGATCCCAAGCCAAAAGCCCTACTCGACATTGTTAAACAAATGCAATGCGTGAAAAAAAAAAAATTGTTATTTTCAAAGAAAAAAGTTGCTTTCAATTAATTGAATAAGGATACAAAATAAATAATTAAAAAAAAATAATCATACCTTTCCACCAATATGGAAGACAAAAGCTAAAAGAATTGCAAGTGGAATTCCGACTAAATAGTAAGACCCGAGATTGATAAATGCACCAATCTTCTGCCAACCACATCCCCTAACAATACCTAGTTGTTCATGAATAATGAACGATCTTTAATTTTTATTCTAATAAATTCACATTGTGTTAACTATTGATAATATCATTAGGGGTGTGAAAAAATCGGACTAAATAGAAAAATTGGCTGAATTAAAATTATTCAGTCAATTTGATTGAGGTTTTAATATAAATCGGTTTGGTTTGATTTTAATTTTTTTAAAAATTATGTTTTCGATTTCAATTCAATTTTCTATATAAAAATAAAAAAAATTGAATAACCAATATTATTAGTAAATCAAACCAATTTAAATCGAACCAATTTAAAATATATATAATTTAATCAAATAAAATCGAACTGAACTAAAATTTCATAAATTTAGTTTGGTTCGATTTATAAGTATATAAAGTTCTGCTCAATCGGTTTGATTTATTCAATTTTTTAAAAAATTTCAATTCAATTCGATTCATAAAATATAAAATTTGGTTTATTTGATTTAGTAAAAAACCAAACCAAACAAACTAAACCAACTGAATACTCACCTCTAGATATTATGGACCAAGTAAAAATTTTTCTATTATATTTTTATTAGGAACTGAGTTATTAAACTTTAAAAAGAAAAGGTAAACCTAAAATTTAATGACAACAGTGATTTTATTGATATGATTTGGGATTCAATGGCAAAGTGAAATTTCAGTTGTGAGTATAGTAACTATATATAAATGAAATCAATTGATACATTAGAAGTGTGTTTAGATAAAGAACCTGAAAGAACACATTGAAGTCCATCCAAGAAGTTGGATATGGCCACAACAGGCAACATGACAGCAACATATTTGATCACTTCTATTTCGTTACTATAAGCGTAACCCCAGATGTTGCGCATGCAAATCAACACTGATCCAATCACAATGCCTTCAGTAATGGCCAACAGAACTACTATATATACTGCTAAACGTGCAAGATTAGGATGCCCTGCTCCTAATTCGTTCGCAACCCGAGTGCTATATATACATAGACAGAGTAGCAAAGTTAAAAATAGCAACAGAATTTTTTTAGCCATGTGCCTAATAATAGAAAGTATTGAATAAGACGAAGCATGTTGTCTGCTACTCACATTAGGTAGCAGATCCCATAATAGTACACTCATAGTTTGCTAGTTATAAAAGTAAATCGGAAATTTTGATTCAAATTTATTGAAAAAATTATTTGAATTCGATTCAATTTGAAAAAAATTTAAAACAATTTAAATATAAAATGGCTTAAAAATTTATGATTTAAATTTCACTTAATTTGTGAATTAATTTAAATTGACCGGATAATAATGTAATTTTTTTATAATTGAAATATTTTATTAAAAAGGGGAAAAACAACCTTAAGCAAGGAGCTCAAGATGATGAAAAAAATCCACCTAGAACTAATACATTAAGGATCATAATGTAATTTAAATTGACCTAAATTGACTCATGTTAAATTTTTAATAATATTTAAAATTTATTTTAAAATTAAATAATATCTTTTATTAAAATATAAAATTATGACTGGCTTGATGCAATTTAAAATCTAAAACTTATTTAATAAAAATTCGAACTTCTTTTTATATCGTCATCCAATAACTAGACACAATTTGCTCGTATTTAAAGCAAATTTGACCCTAATCCAAAAAAAAAAAAAAAATAATAATCCCATGCAACCCATTTCCCAACTTTAGTCATAACAGACTACAGCCTAAACAATTTCACATTGGTACAAACTCACCTCGCAGTACCACTAAGTCCATAGGGGATCATCCAAACTGTTGCTGCTGTATTGAGGCTGCGAATATAAATATCATGACACGTAATTAAGTAAATATAGTACGTAATGCTAAAGCAAATTAAGTAAATACACTACGTTAACATTACAATATATAGATACTAATATTATAAAGAATTTAGCATAAATGTTCTATGAAAAATTTAAAACTAACCTAACAGAAAGCACTGATGTTTCTAATTGTGGATTAGGAAGAAGACCTGCCATAAGAACCATCATTTCAAATGACCACATCTCCAAGCTGTTCCAAATTCAAGGTAAAAGAGATTAAAAAGAAAAAAAAAAAAAAAAAAAGCCTTCAAGCACATTGAATAAAACCAACGAAAGGTTAAGTAAATGTTTGGAACAACGATATATATATATATATTAACCCAACAAGTGCTCTCCGAACCAAGCTAGATAGTCTCCTATCACTAGGCTCACCAACCAACATGGACTTTTATTCTTATTGTTCCTACCGGATATATAAAACCATAAGGATTGTTTCCAGCCATGAGTTCCCCATATGACATAAGCGCTCTTGAGTGGGCTGGAACATTCTATCAAATCTTTGAGAAGGGGCCCAATCTCGTATTTGATGGTCCTGCCTCTCCACACACACACACACACACACACACACACACACACACACACACACACACACACACACACATATATATATATATATATATATATATATATATAATCTTTTTCAAATATCTTTATTCTGTATAATAAAATTAGAACATTTGTATTTTGATAAGCTACACTCTCTTAAAGCTTTCTTATTTGTTTTTTACAATCTTTTTTGGTTATTATTGATTCATATTTAATCAGTTCTTAGTTAGGTGCTTATATTTATTGATCTTAATTGCTTTCAATGATGATTTTGTATATCTCATAGATTTTGATAGAAAAATTAATTATTTATCTATTCAATTCTAAAAAGAGAAGAAAGAAAAATCCCTCAATGCATTAAAATTTTTAATTATTTAATTTTCACTACAATAATTCATATTTTTTTCTTATATAGATATAATGAACATATACAATATTTTTACGTAGAAAAAATACATAAAAAAATTATTATAATTATATATAATTTAAGTTTTTTTATTAGAAATTATTTTATCATTAACATTTAAATTTTATTATTAAAAATAAATTTATTTGTAATATGATTAAATCTAAAAATATTAAATTTAATACTAATAAACTTAAATAATTAATATTAACTAATAAAATTATATCAGCTAATCTGTCTTCTACAATTAATGATGGAATATAAAATCTAGAATTAATATAATATACACAATATATTTTAAAATTAAAAAGAATCTAAAATATCAAATAAAATCCGCACATCATACGACTTAATCTTTTTTATTTTAAAATTTACTTTTTTGTATATAAAATAAAAAAAATCGTCATGCTCTTTTTTTCTTTTTCCTGAAAGAACCATGCTTTATTTCTTAACATTTTGAATTTTATATGCTTTAGATTTTGAAAATTTATAACTTGAAAATATTCTAACTTTTTTTTAATTATTCTAGATTTGGTTTAATATTCTGTAAAAACCAAAACTTCTTTTCTTTCAACTTGCGATAATAAAGGAATGAAGAACAAAGAAATAGAGAGTTACCAAACCATAACAGCCGAAGGGATACCAAGTCTCAGAAAGCTAAGGATATCGTGCAAGGCCTCCTTTGAAAAGCCTGTCCAAGTTTTTGCACAAGAAGGAGAGAACTTGACATAAAGTGCCAACAACAGTACATTGATCCAATAAGAGATGGAGTTTGCCAAAGCAGCTCCTTTACTTCCAAGTCCAGATTTAAGTACCATAATCCAACATACAAGGATGTGAAGCAACGCTGTAATTCCTGATCAGAGAGTTTGCTTAGTTTACAAGGTTTATAATTTTCTCATGCAAATGAATCCATATATTTACTAATCATGTTTTTTTTTTTTTTTTCCTAATAGACCATATGGTATTCCCAAACCTTTCGGGTATGAGATTAATTCGAATTCGAGTCGGATAGGACCACCAAGGCAATAAAACTCTATTTACTGAATTTTAACGCAACTGCGCACTCGTAACTCGAACTCAAAATCTCTAATTAAGTTAGGACAATCTTTTATTTGTTGATCTATGCCCATCAAGCTTTTTCATTAAAACTGATCACGATAAAAATATTACCTTAGGCAAAGCTACCAAAGTAAATAAATAATAAAAGGGCTCATTAATTTTCATATCTTTGTCTTATTTTAATTCTTGGGGTAGAACTGAAACTTTTATGTTTACACTATATATGAATGTGGTGACTATGAAGGGAAGGTACTGTTGAACATATTCATTCTAACTTATTTGTTGAAAAAATTTTAAGAATCAACACTCAACCAGAGATATAAAACACATTAAAAAGAATGACAACATAAAATATTTATTTGGTTTAGACTCTTACTAGAGTTGCATCCTCTCTAGTTAACCACTTGGTTATTAAACAGTGCTATAAAACAAGTATCACTATAAAAACAAACCGAACTAAGAACCAAAAATTCATTTGTGATCAATCTAATTCATTGCAGATATGCTTGTTGTAAAGTACAAAATGTAGAATCTCTAATCCATCACTAACTTAGCCATGGGAACCAAATAAAAGGATATATAAGTTGAAGGGTCCAATTATTTAATAAATTAGTTTTAATTTTGTTAGTAAAAGTTGGACTATGTCCATCTAACCTCTACCCTTCAACAATCTTCCTTTTTTAACAATAAGAGTGGCATTTCCAGTATGTACCGTACAACAATCTTCCTCTTTTAACAACTTGCGTACGAGATGTTTATCTTCTTCTTGCCTTTTCTTTTTCCAATTCATTCATTGGTGGTGGGTTTCCACATTGAAGGAACCCGTACACAAAAATCTTCCTCTTTTAACAATATGAGTGGCATTTCCAGCATATTTCGTACGAAAAACTTCCTCTTTTAACAGCTTGTGTAAGAGATGCTTGGCCTCGGCTTCTCTTTTCTTTTCCGATTCCCATATTGGTGGTGGGTCTACACATTGGAGGGACACCATACACAACAACCTCCACTTTTAACAATATGAATGGGATTTCCAGCATATATTTTACAAAAATATTCCTCTTCTAACAATATGAGTGGATTTCCAGTATATGTCGTACAACAATCTTCCTCTTTTAACAATATGAGTGGCATTTTCAGTATAAATCGTGTTTTCGAAGTGATTCTTGTGAAATGTGTATCCTTTATTCACAGTTGCTTTAGTTCCTCATTATGTGTATGCCCATTGTTTGTTTACAATTTTATATCACATTATATGATTTTTTGCCTATTTTGCAACTCTAGGTATGCATATAAGAAGAAAGTAGAGTTTATAATTTGTTTGAGATGGAGGTTTTTTGAGTAATAATTTCTAGGCTAGTTTGCATTGAAGGAATTTAAAATCTATGGATTTGACAAAATCAATGAATTTAAAATTCATAAATAGTAAAGTCAATGGATTTTGAAAATTCCATTGTTTGGTTTAAACATAAAATTCATGTAATATTAGGTGTAATCTTGAAACAAAAAAAAATATTATAACAATACATCATTTATTCAAAATGTTGAATTTTGAACTTTCTCAACTCTTAGGTGGGAAAATAAAAACCCTTAAAATGAAAGATTTTGGAGAACGATGAATTTTACAAAATTCATAGATTTGGCATCTTTTAATTTATCAAATCATAAATCTAATTCAAATCCATAAATTTTATAAAATTCCTCATTGAAATCTTTCAATTCAAACAATACCCTAAGATTAAATGGTAAATGGGAAGTAGATAGTAATGTTGGGGACATGTTTATTATAGATTGATAAAGAAGGTCAAGTTCCAGCATTTCGTAGGATATTATAAGTGCTCGCTATCCCATATCGCAAAAATCTAATCTTGTAACGTGTAAATAAGTCTAATAATCTATAAATTTAATATTTTAAGATGGATAATAATATGTGTCGTAGCTCGCGATAGCTACAGTGCTGCGATAAGTATACATTTAATTTTTTTTTTACATTGAATATAAAATTTGTTCACTTCATATTTAATATTTAATATTTGTATATTTTTTAATCAAATTTTGTATCATTATGATTTACTTTTTGTATTTTCAAAAAAATTAAAAAATCTAACATGACTTTAATAGTAACAGTAATCATCCTAGACTGTGTTTGACTCACTATTTGGATACAAAATTTCTTTATTTTGGATATGAAATTTGTTCATTTTCTCTATAGAATTTAAAGAAATTTTGTATATATATATATAATTTTTCAATTTAGATACAAATTTTGTTCAAATTTTGCATACGTTTGATCAAATTTTATTTTAAATACAGAATTTCTTTATTTCATATACAAAATTTGTTCATTTGCTCCATAGAATTTGAAGAAATTCTATATATATATAGATTTTTTTATTTCAGATATAAAATTTGTTTAAATTTTGTATGTGCTTGATTAAATTTTGTTTCTTCTTATTTGAAGAAAATAATAAAAAAAAAAAACTGTAGCACTCGAGACATCTAAACATTTTATTATTTTTTGTGCAAAATTTGATGAAAAAAGTAAAAAAATATTTGAATAAATTATGTTTCTTATTTGAAGAAAAAAGAAAAGAAAAAAAATTGTAACATTTAAAACATCCAAAGATTTTGTTTATTTTTATTATAGGATTTGAAGAAAAAACTAGAAAGAGGAAAAAAAATATTTAAATGAATTCTATTTCGAATTTTAAAAAAATACAATACACAATTTCAGTTTGTAGAAGAGAAAAATATTGCATCCAACGTGGCCTTGGATACGACATAGACGCCGCACTAGTGCGTTTAAAATATTTGTAAGTGCATATATATAAATATATATATACTTACAAATATTTAACAAATAGAAAAAATATATAATATAATAATAAAATTTTATTTTTAATATTTGAATTTTAAGTAAAATAGTATAATTTTTAGATATTTTTAAATTTTTTACAAAATAATGTAATTTTAGATTAAACCAGCTTAATTTGTTTTTCAATTTTAATCATTTTTTTATTTTGATTGATTATATAATTAATTGATTTTGTAATCTTAATGGAAATAAATTATTAATTAATTTTTAACTTTCTCCCTCTAGCGATCCAATTCTTAAAAACTGATTAGATTACAGCGAACTTGGTGTTGCGGCTGTCATCACCGAACCATTTCAAAGCTCACTTTTACAAAATTAACAGTTTTTGTAGGGATATTGTTAAGAACAAGTCAATTGATAAAAAAACGCAAGGTTTGAATTTCCGTTGGGTCCAGACCTTGATTATGTTGGCCTTCATTGATTCCAATAAAAATTAAAATAAATTAATTATATATGTACTTGTATTGTTGCATTTATAAGATTATTTAATATAATTAATATTATTATTTACGAACTAACTCTAATTTTGTGATAAAATATAGTTCATATGTTCCTTAATAGATATCGTTTAATGTTTTAATATATATATTAAAAATTATATTTAATAGGTATGATTACATATAAAAAATTATGTTACTCTCAATTAATTATTTTTATAAATTATTTTGCACTTTAAAAAGAAATAATTATTATGAAAAAGATAAAGGACAAAGTTGAAAAAAATTAATTAATATTTATTGATAATTGTAAAAGTTCAAAGTATTATAGAATAAAAATTCATTTCTAAAACGACATCTAACTTGAAATGAAGGGAGTATTTGAAAAGGTTATGAGCAACAATTATAGATAATGTCCAAATATCAGTTAGTAATATTATAAGTGACATTATATCAAAGTTTCAGTTAAGGCTTAATGAGAAAAAAAAAAAACCTCAAACCTTTTCCATTCTCACCGTTGTATTAAATATTTTAAGACATTTAATTATATCTATAGCCAAACATATTTCAACTATACTTTTAGTCAAAATTGCGATGAAAGATTTATATCATTTACTAAATTTGCTATTATAATATTGTTGCGTATATTATAAAAATACTTGTTAAATCCAAAAGCAGTTAATTTTTTTAAAAAAGAAAGAAAATAAGTCATTTTCAATTTTTTAAAATTATTTAAGATCATATTATAAATTAAAATATTAATTTTATACATTTTTTAATTTTATCTAATTTTGAACTTCATAATAAAATATATGATTTTTAAGCAAAAATAACAATAATTTCAATAAATGAAATAAATCTTTTAACTTTATTTTAACCATAGATATAATTGACTCAAATATAATCAATCTTAAATATAACTGTTTATTTTAAAAAAGAAATATTATATTAAAGAGAAATATTTTAAAAAAGAGAAAAATTTAAACACAATAGTGAAAAATAAAAAAGAATTAGATTTTAAAAATATTATTTGGTCTTCAAGTGATCATATTCACTCTAGTAGAATGGAGCGAATGCCATTGCTCTAGTTGTAAAGGGTGATGTCTTAGAATCTAAGTATCTCAACTACTAACTCGTCATGGTTTCTAGAGTATCTAATCAACTTAGGTATAAAATATTTTTATTATTTATTCAAAGAAATTATACTTTAATTGTTGAAATTACATCTATTCGGTTTGATTTGGTCTTTTTGGATATTACATTCTCAAAATGGGACTGAGTTGCAACAATTAGAATCTTTTTAAAATAAAAGAACAAATTAAATAAGCTAATTATGTTCCATTTTGGTTCAATCAAACTATATGCTCACTCCTATTTATTATAATATGTTGCGTTATTGAAAAACTAAACAAAAAAAAAAAAAACTGAAAATCAAATTGGATGATATTTACCTGAGCATATCATCACAGGAATTACGTTATTCTGAGCCTGTAAAAATTTATTAAGGCATTGAAGTAGGCCATATGCAAAAAGGCTTGGAATCATGAAACTGGCGTATGATCCAGCTTCCCTTGATATGTCTTGGTCTTGTCCACAAACAATTAAAATGGGTCTTGTGTTAGCCCAGATGATAGCTAGGGGTATGCCAACAAGCAACAGTACCAACATGGCTCTCTGCATGTGTATCCCCAGCATATGATGTTGCTTTGCTCCATATGATTGCCCACAAAATGTCTCAAGTGCACTTGCCATTCCCAACTGTTAATTCCAACAAAAAAAAAAAAAAAAAAAAGCTTCTTTAGATAGATATGTATTTTAAATTCTGATCTAAAGTAATAATATAATATCAAAATTTAAATTCTTTTTTTTTTTTCAAATTTCCTAAGAGGGGGTGATGAATGGATAAATTGCATAAATGGTCATTTAACTATCCACTAAATTATATTGCAGCCACAAAAATAAAATTTCTTTCAATTAAGTCGCCAAATTTTTATAGCAGTAAGGATCTAATTAAACTATTTCCACCTTAGAAGGCTATGCAAAAATTGAGGTGATAAATTGCAGTACTTTATTTATTTATTTTGCAAACTTGGTAGCTAAACACATAAAAAAGAACAAAATGAAGATTTTAATTTAATATTTTCCTAGTGCCGAATCCTTCTTCATATGTACTAGTATTAAGAATGGAACCTATCAGCAAGGTAAAGCCAGTCACAGTAGCAAAGTATTAAGAATTGAACCTACCAGCAAGGTAAAGCCAGTCACAGTAGCAAAAGATGTGGCAACTGAAGCACTAGCCAGGCTTAACTCACCAAGATGACCCACGAACATCACCGATATCATCTGTAAGCAGTATTGCAACAGGCTTACTGACACAAGAGGCCCTGCTAACCACATCTGCTTCTTTACTTCTTCCACAATCTGCTTCTTGTTCATCCCTGCATCTCCATCTTCTTCACTTAGTTCTCCAAGTAGAGCTGAATCTAGAGAGGATCTCACTTCATCAGTCTCCATGATTGTTCTTTCCCTTGTCTTTTTCCCGAGACTTCGTTTTACTAGTGTTTATTAATGTATTGTGCATCAAGTTGATATATATATATATATATATATATATATATATAATCCACATTAAAACTTCTTTATATACTACATTTTTTGTATATATTATTTTATTTGTTAGTTATCACCAGTACTTTATTAGTTGTAGCTATTCAAATTCCTCTAAATAATATTATATATAATTATCTATGTGAGAAGACTTCATGTGGTAAGTAGGCTCTCACATTTTTATATATTAATATTATATATTTCTTTAATTGTTGATTTGTAATTGAAAGCTTGTGTGTGGTTTTTTTTACCAAAAACAAATAAAAAATCATGTGCGTTTGTGACCTATTGAATAATTGTGTTGAGTCTTATAGTCAGCTCTTTCCATTATATACTGTTAAATTTTCATTGCTTTTAGATAATTTTTCATTTATTTTAACAATATTATTATTGAAGATATTATTTATTTAAAATATATTTATAAATATTAAAAATTAAATTTTTATTACAACATATAATTAAAAAATAATTATTAGAAATTATTTTTTAATTTTATTTTTAATTATTTATTTTGTATGGAGTCTTTATCACATAATTTATTACTCATGAAATATTATCTTAAAACTTTGCTTGATTTAACCCTTTTCTTCACTAACTCAGTATATAGTTCTTTGATAATAATTTTAGGTGTAAGAACATCTCTAACAGAACACTTTATTCTAAAAAGTATCTTTTGCTAAAAACTTCTCCAATAGAGCAATTTGTTCTAAAAAAACATATTTTGCATAATAATAATATCTTAAAGAATATTTAAATATAAATAGTGAAGAAATTTGTACAATTTCACTAAACTCTTGATATTTTTAATTTTCAATTTGCTCTATCCAATAAATATTAATGTTCGATAAAATCAAATGGCTATTATGAAATGATTGAGAAAAACTTTTCAATAAACAAAGAAAAAATACATAGATATCAATTAATATCTTGTGTAAGAAATTGAAGTATTTTAATGACAATTAGAATGAAGAATGAAATTTGACTCTCTACATGCAAAGAGTCAAACTATTTAATGACAATTAGAATGAAGAATGAAATTTGACTCTCTACATGCAAAGAATCAAACTAACTCTTTACTTTAAAATAAAAAAAAATAGAGAGTTTATTGGAGGGTAATTTTTTTTATTTGACTCTTTAAAATAAAAAATTTTACTCAAATGAAAAATCTACCAAAGATGCTCTAAGTATAAGATAAATAGTGCTCGAATTTTAAATAGTGTTTGAGTTTTTTATTAACTTCTTTTATTCAAAATAGATTTATTAATTAATTTATATTTAACTTCTCTTATTTAAAAATAAAGTTATCAATTAATTTCTATTTTAGATTCTTTTACGTATTTTATTTTTATTATTTAATTATAATTTTTTTAAAAATTTCATTAATATATAGAATATCTATACTATCTTTTAAATTAATATTATTTTAATCGATCTTTAAATAAATATAGGTGTAGATATAGCTGCAGATATAAATATAAATATGGACAAAGATATGATAAAAAAAAATTGAGGATTACCGAACCCTATAATAAATAAATTTACTTTACAAGACAAGCTTTTACTTTTTGGTGTGTAAGATTTGTCTCTTCTCCACGTGAAGCTTTGATATTAGTGGCATATTTATCATTTTGTACCGGCATAGATGTCGTTTCTTTTTTGGCATCATAAGTAGTGTCCATCATACACCATTTTAAATTTCTAATTTTATTTCTCATATCAGCTTGATGCCAACACCCAATGCATCCCATCTTCAGACGTTTATTTATATTAAAGCATTGTGATATTTTAATGCGGGGACCTGTCAATTAATATCAACTATATTATGGTGTTTGGTGTTTCGATGTCGAATTATATGTATGAGATATGTGATATTTTAATTGTTAAATACTAACGACGAGCACAAGACGGTCTATGGCAAGATTTTTAAAAATTCCGAAATCATCTCCAAAATTCGAGATTTCCATTTATAAAGAACCGAAATAATTCCAAAACAATCATTGAACTGAATTATTCTATTCTAAAAATTCGAGTCGGACCAATGTAAATATTTAATATAACATCTCTATTCACATTCATTCGCATTATCACATGAATATATTCATTGCATAAATGATACGAAATTCATATGAATATATGCATTGAATAAATAATCATTTAGACATGTGAATCGTAAAAGTATGATAATGACACTTGCACCGTTGCATTTGGGGACACTTGAACATATCTGTAGTGTTTGTATAGTTGCATGACAAATTGTTTTATATTGTGTGTTTGTTATAGCATCATAAATAATGGTGTTATAGAGCTTATTTTAAAGTATAAGAAGCATGTAGGAATTAGTAGATGGATGGAGTTGCTAAAGAAGTGAAGAAGAGGGACTAAAAGAGGTAAGTGAACTTTTAATCACTAGGAAACTAGCCTCCAATCTTTTGTTTTATTTAAAATAAGAATACAGACCACTAGGGTCTGGTAAGAGAGGAGAAGGACGAAATACAACAAAAAGAGGAGAGAAAGAAAGAAAGAAAGAAAGAA
>CATIWR010002591.1:0-25722 GCA_949677035.1 Omphalea diandra | reverse complement strand
TTCTTGGGATAATTAAAGTGTAATTCCTTATTGCATCAATGCTCCAATTACATCCTTAAACTTCTTTAGCCTTCCCTTTATGATTGGGCCTTGAAGTTGAAATGGATCCTTTGCTTTAGCCTTGGCTGTTTGCATCATTTTACCTAATGTCCCAGAATTAGACAACCTTAGGATTCTTTCCTAGGCAACTCACTCTTCTTCCTTTCCTTCTTCTTCTTCTTCTTCCTTTCTTTCTTTCTTTCTTTCTTCCTTAGCTCTCTCTTTCTTCTGTTGTACCTCACATCTAACCCCTTAATTTTGATCCTAAAGTGTTAAAAATTACACTTGTAAGCCTATTACAACAAGACAAAATCATGGTGTTTCATTTATATTGGTTGGAAGTTCACTTTTCCTCTTTTAATCCCTCTTCTTCACTCCTTAAGCACCTTCATCCATCACCTAATCCCTAGATGCTCCTTATACTTTTAAATAAGCCCTAAAATACCATTATTTATGATACTATAACATGCACACACATAAGATAATTTGTCATGCAATTACATATATGTTCAAGTGTCCTAAATGTAATGGTGCAAGTGTTATCGTCGTGTTTCTCCAATTCACATGTCTAAACAATTATTTATCCAATGCATATATTCAAATATAACATAATTAAAATGCATATGATTTGGGTTGAGGATGTTACACTAATGTTTTTAGCTAGGGAGGATCATGGGTCATGGCACATATCAATAGACATTTGGTGCCAAATTTCATTTATATTAAAATCCAAAGAAGCGAGATTCTATGGGACATTGTCCCTAATATGAAAATTGAAAAGGGAACAAATTTTGAGGTAGTTTATGTAGTAAGGAGCAAACCATACATACCTATTGTTCCTGCAACCATGCTAATCTGTATAGTTTCCATGTATTCCCTTTTCACCTTTTCATATCTCAGTTTGTCTCTAAAGCTGAATTCTTCCCACCCTAAGTTTGAGAGATAGGCAGAAATTAGTCCATTAAATTTGAGAGTCTCAAAAGCCAAAGAGGAAGGAATTTTGTTTGGTACTATTACCTTTTTTTTATGATCCCATATCTTTGTTTTTCTTTTTTGGTGATACCTCTCATAAGATGAAAATGGGGTCCTTATCTTGATGGAGGAGTTAATGTTTAGAGAGTTTTACCCTTTTTCATCCTTTGAGGGATTCTTTATAGGAGCCCTTAAGGAGTGGATGAAATAATTAGATAATAGAAGAAGATTTAAGAAGTTTTAGAGAAGAGAAGAAGGATTTGGAGCGAATGTAAAAGGGAAAGAATAAAAGTGAAAGAGAAGAGATTTAAATAGGCAGGCATAAGGTGGAAACTGGATAGAAAACAATCATTTTTGCATTAAATGTGTGAGTTGAACCATTTGGGAAACAAAAGGTTATTAGCCAGTGTTGTGTGTAAAATTCTTACAAGTACACAAATTGCTTCATTAATATAATTAAGAGTAAAAATCATTTCCACGAAGATTGAATTTCACAAATGCTAAAGAACCAAATTTTCCTATTATCTAGCAACCGAATAATGAAAGAATATTTAATCTAAAATTTGAAACTTCTAAAATAAATTGGCAATAGAAATTAAATGAAAGAAAACACTTATGTAAATGATTTCTATGGAATTCAGGTTCACCATAATACTTTTCTTCAATTATACTAAGGATTTTGTTTCTCATGTAATTAGGTTACTTTTGAAGATGAATTTCCTAAATTACCCAATAATCTTTCTAAAAAAAGTTAAGTCTATTACTGTTGAGATTACTTCTATTCTCATGGTCACAAAACTTAATAGCAATGCATTAGCTGCTTTGAATCTCTTGTTAATATCTCTAAAAGTTAAGCCTACTTTCGTGATCTTAATTTTTCCAGTTTAAAGTTTTGTGACTAATCCTAAACTTCTACTTTCACTTTATGATCTAGAATCTCAAACCATGAATATATATGGTCATTCATACACATAAAACAATTAAGCTTAAACACATTAAATCAAAGGAACCCAACATAATTGAAATAGACATCTTCTCATATAATCGTGGAAAATTATTGGGCTTTGCTTTAATCCTTAGAATAAGAATATTAGTTCATTCTAGAAAAGAAGAAAAAGAAATAATGATAAAGAAACCCATTGACATTGGAAGAAGAAAATCCCAACATAAGAATAATCTTGTTCTAAATAATAAATCCTAAAAAGATCTCTCTAAAATCTCCCAATTTCTCTCACAAAGTTGGTGTAGATCAAAGATTTGAAATTCTCTCCCCAGATCTACCTCTCTTCCCCTCTAGAAAGAATGTCTCATTAGGTCATCTTTATTCCTTAAGAGAGAGTCTCCTTGTGCATTATTGATGTCCATGCTCATCTGCATGACTCGATGCACTTAACTTCTTACACGATTATGTTCTTATGACTAGCCAACTCCAAATTCTTGCAAGGTCTAATGCATGGGCCATACAAAATCCCATGGGTCACTACTAGAAACTATAATTTGGCTTCTTTTTAAAAAGATTATTTTGCAAACATAAATGAGACATAAATTAATTTATTCCAAAATAAAAAATTATTAAAAACTAGAAAAATTCCTAATTCCTAACTTAAAAATATATGCTAAAAGAATCTCTATCAAACTCCTCCAAACTTAGAGTTTTACTTGTCCTAAATCAAAGAAAGAAATCAAATAAGACAATATCTCAATCCAAAATTACAATCCTTTAAACATAGAAAAATTCCATATCAAATTAAACAATCAAAGAAATCAAATAAGACAATATCTTAATCCAAAATTGCAACCCTTTAAACATAGAAAATTCCATATCAAATTAAACAATCAACACCTATAAGAAAATCTAAAACATTTGAATCCATTTTCAAAACTTTGTAAGCAATTCCAAGTATATATCAACCAAGAAAATTACAAAAACTACAATACACCTTTTTTTATACAATTTAAAATCAAGCATGATACATGTTAGTATTGTCAAAACTTTTCATAACATAGTGTTATACATAATTCCATAGACAAGTACACACAATCAATCTCCACTAATGTAATTGCACAAATATTCAAGGATCAGAAGGTCTTTATTGGCATCTTACCTGGTTAGGGGTAAAAGCTTGCCAAAGACAAGGATAAAAGGTACAAGCAAAAGCATTCCAAGAATTAAAATAATTAAGTGACATTAAAATTTCCATATCACATCCAAAAATTTCTAACTTATTTAAATCATATCCTTCTTTTATTCCTTAGTAACAATCACTTGCTCAATCAAAATTCATCACAAAGCTCAAGAGCAAATTGTGTGCATAATACATCTCACATAAATTTATGAACTCTAAACAATTTAAGCATTAGAGCTCGAAAGACTTCACAATTCTCAACTTTTTTTCTTTTTTCCCCTCTTTTTCCATGTTTCTTTTACACTAACTCAAATAATCAACAAATTCTAAAGATGCAAGCGTTACATATCCCAACTATTTTTTTTTCAAATATCAAAGAGTAGCACATATGCTCAAGTTCAATAAAAAAAAAATTTAACTTTCTCAACAAACATAATGGAAATTCTATTGCCACTTAAAAATTTTCAATTCTAAAGTTCTCTTAGAGGGTAGGCCATGATAATGGTTATATGGTGATAAGGTTAAGGGTAGTAAGAAAAAGGCTTATATACACTCTTAAAGCGTATTTCAAGGCTCGAAAAAGGTATAAAAGGATAAAAAAATTTATAAGGTACGAATGGGGCTAAATGGGTTAACACAAAAAATGCCTAAATCATTTCCTTGATCAAGTGCAAATTAATATTTCGCCTCAACAGATTGTGTGCCTTGTTCTATAATTAGTAAAAATATTTTTAACAAGTTAGCATACAAATGCTTGAATTTAAAAAGCAATCCTCTCCTAAGTGTAATGATCTAAGCAATTTTCTTAATTAAATTATACAAGTAACTTGCTTGAATGTCTAAATTCCCCTATGAAAAGATCTTGACTAATTTACTAGTGAATTTAACAAATCCAAATTTTTATAATAATTACATTGATCAATTCTCTAATTTAATTTTTCTTTACTTTTTTAATAAGCAATACTCCAAGAATGTTGAATCTCTATTAAGAAAAGAATAAATAATTTTAATCAAAGAGTAGACTAACTAATTTCTAAACAAAAGAATCCTATACTTTGTAAAAGAATAAAAAAGAACAAAATTTTCTATTCTATACCCCTCCCCTAAACTTCAAGACAACATTATCTCTAATGTTTTGAAATGAGGAAAATTAAAGAAAATGAAAAAAAAAACATAAAGAACGTAAACTCCTTTTTTTGAATAGCTCAATGGAGTAATGGATTGGTCAATTTTGCATGGTGTTTCCATCTTTTCCATTTCCTTATGGTGTGTTGGACTAGGATAGTTAATCCAAGTCTTGGACCTCTTTTGATCTTGACAAAGGAGATTGATCATGTCTAATATTTCAAATTAGTGTTATTTTGTAGCCTTTAGTTTTTATCTAAATTAGAAGTTGAATGTAGCTAAAAAAATCCTTAAGTATGAAAAATGACTTCTAAATCATGACCGCTACTTTGTATTCGCGAGCGCAATATGTGAAGAAGCATTGCTAGAAAGCAGACAGGCGAAATCGCAAAGCTATTCTCAATCGCGATTCATCCAAATGAAGGAGTCC
Organism: Omphalea diandra; assembly: GCA_949677035.1. Classification (NCBI taxonomy): domain Eukaryota; kingdom Viridiplantae; phylum Streptophyta; class Magnoliopsida; order Malpighiales; family Euphorbiaceae; genus Omphalea; species Omphalea diandra. The sequence continues at coordinate 21,030 of CATIWR010002591.1, read as the reverse complement.
AAAATTGACAGACGAATTCGCGGTGTGTATCACGCCTTAGTCGTGACCACAAATTTCGAAGTGACTAAAGAGGGAAGCAAGTCCATAGCCATATCATGACACGTGTTCCAACAGACCGTTGGAAGTCAAATTTTGCAGAGGCATCTTGTTGGTAGCGACCATGAATCGTAAAGAAGAAGATAACCATTTTTGGCAGACAAATTCACATCCTTTATCGTGTCCTGTACAAGAAAGCTCGCAATCGCGACTTCTGAAAGTAGGTAAAAGGGCAACGACTATATTTTCCTGGTGAACTAATCAGAAGTTGCCATGTGGACTAGCCGTTAGACACAAATGAGATTTTCCTTAAGAAATTTGGATTTCGCGACCGCTAATAAGTAGTAGTGATCGCAAATTAAGACTGTCAAGTATTTAATGCAGAATCTGTCAAACATGTCTCAAAGATTTGATGAGCTATGTTCTGCAATGTCTCTTTGGTGAAGTTTTGGTATAAATACTCACCAAACAGCCATGAATAAGGTTGCTAAGAAATTTATTACAAGTCGTTAAAGCTTTCAATCTTTGCTACTCATTTTCTTTAATTTTCTTTATGAAATTGTAAGTGTTAGGTATGAGCATTAAACACTAAGTTGTAAGGTTGTAGTGTGAGCCTGCAAAAACACTTCAAGAAAGGTTTAAGTGTGAGCCTAGTGAAACACTTAAGTGAGGTTGTGTGTTAGGCTAAAAACACATTATTGTAAGGTTGTGTTAGCCTAAAAACACATTGTTATAATGTTGTGTGTGAGCCATCAAAACACAAGTTGTACAAGTTGGGTGTGAGCTTGAAAACACCTTGAGATAGTAAAATACCCAATTGGTAAAATCAATTATACTCGAACCACTATAAATCATTGTCTCTATTCTACTCATTCTTCTTCCCCTCTTCTTTGTTTTGAAATTTTTATACACCAATTCAACCCCCCTCTTGGTGCCAAGGGACAACAAGTGGTATCAGAGCAAGGTTTTCACAAATCAAACCTTCATTGGGTGAAACAAGATCATGGCACAATAAGTAATCTACTCACACCTAAGGCCATATTTTGATGGAACCGACTATACTCATTAGAAGTATAGGATGGAGATCTATCTTGACATAGATGCGGTAGACCTTTGAGACATGGTAATCAAGGAATGGAAGCCTCCTACCAGAGTTATGTATGGCAATGGCGAATTAATCCCAAGGGATAAATGGGTTGAAGCTCACCGGAAGTCAAATGGCAAGAACAAGAGGGCAATGGCCATTCTCCTAAGCTCACTTTCTAAAGAAGAGATTGGGAGAGTGCAACATTGTCAAACCGCACATGCCATATGGAAGACTCTAGAGAACTATCATGAAGGCACAACTCTAGTGAAGTCAAGCTGTTTGGAGATGTATGTCACCGAATGGGAACTCTTCATGATGAAGGACAATGAGAACATCATGGAAATGACCAATCGGCTCTTGTCTACTGTCACCAATATGAAGAAGTTTGGAAGAGCACTCACAAATTATGAGGTAAATACCAAAATCCTTAAAACTCTTCCACTTAACAAATTTAGGGCTAGGGTGTGCAATATTCAAGAGTCCAATCAGAAGAGTTTAAAGGTCCCAACCGATGTGCTCATTGGCAAGCTCTTGACTCATGAATTGGCTATTCAAAAAGATGAGCAAATGGAAAACCTAAGGGGGCAAGGTGAAAAACCATAAAAGAGAACCATGGGTCTCAAAGCTTCAATAAGAGAGAAAGAAGTAGACATCTCCTCAAGTGAAGAGGATAGTGATAAAGAAGGAGAAGAGCTAGCCATGCTCTCAAGGAGAACTAAGGAGTTGATAAGAAGAAGAAAAGAAAGAATAGTCTTCAAGAAATCTACCCAAAGTCTAAAAGAAATAACAAATGATGTCACATGCTATGAATGTGGCAAACAAAGGCACATTAAGCATGAATGTCTGAAGATAAAGAAGAAGAAAATACGAGACAAAGAAAAGAAGAAAAGCTTCTTCGCTACTTGGGATAATGACTCAAGTGAAGAAGAAGAAGAGGAGGCCAACATATGCTTCATGGCACTAGGGGACTCTTCATAAGAGGTAAGTACATCTTCCCACTCCAATTCTGATTATGAGGTAGATGATATAGATAAAGAGCTTTTAAAAGCTCTAACTATGAGGTGTCATAAGTATAAGTCACAAGTTAAAACCTATAGGAAGAAGTGCTCCAAACTAGAAGATGAGTACAAGTCTCTAAATGAGCTTGTAAATGAATTGAGGACTTCTAATGAAGAACTCGAGAAATTTGTTGAAAAATTATCTACATCATCTTCTTGCTTAGCCTCACTTAGAAAGGAGAATTACTCTCTAAAAGGAGAAGTCATTGAGCTTATAAGCTCAATCTCAAAATTCCATAAAGGAAAAGAGGCTTTAGACACTCTTATTGTGTCACAAAGACCACCTTTAATTAGGTATGGTCTAGGTTTTAATAGAGCTTCATTATCTTCTACAACTACATTTGTTAGAGCTTTACAACCTCAAACCTCAAGTATTGAGGTAATTAGGAAGAAGAGTGCTACTAGCACTAAGCCTCCTAAGCCTAAAGGCAAAGGGAAGGCTCCCCAAGGCTCTAGAGCTAAGACTCAAAGAGCTAATCATGCTTATATGTATAACAAAAGGCATAATCATCCTTATAGAAAATCCTCTACCGTTACTCATCATAAGTGTCCATGCATGTATTGATATGACCATGGTATGAGAAGGCCTCCTACTCATACTAGATTCATGCATAAGAGAAAGACTAATAAGTCTAATCTCTAATGCCACTATTGCATGAAATATGGGCATGTCAATATACATTGCTTTATTAGGAAGGCTCACCTCAAACTAGAGGATCTTTCAATCACTAACCCCCTAGGACCCAAGTATGCTTAGGTACCAAAGAAAATGTGATTGACTCTTATTTTGTAGGGAAATGTGACTACCACCAAAACAAGTAATTGGCATGTAGATAGTAGTTGCTTAAAGCATATGACCGAAAATAGAAGACTATTCACATCACTTAAAGGGAAAGAAGGTGGAGATGTCACATTTGGTAACAATGCCAAGGGTAAGGTAATTGGCATTGGTACCATAGGTAAGGATGGTTGTTCATTAATTGATAATGTCTTATTAGTTAGTGGCTTACAACATAGAATTTTGAGTGTAAGTCAATTGTGTGACAAAGGTAATAAGGTCACCTTTGATCCTAGGGAATGCCGAGTCACCACTTTGGTGGATAATGAGGTTATTTTCAAAGGTAAAAGGAAAAACAATACCTACTCAATTGACTTAGACAATTTGGCTAACCAATATTTCAAGTGTCTCATATCTTTAAGCAATGAAGCTTGGTTATGGCATAGAAGGCTTGGGCATGCAAGCATGGATCTTCTTCAAAGCCTATCCAAAGGGAAGTTAGTGGAAGGACTTCCCAAGCTAAAATTTCACTAAAGATAAAACATATGGCCCATGCCAAATGGGAAAGCAACATCAAGCCTCCCATAAAGCAAAAAATGTTGTAAGTACATCTAGACCACTTCAACTTATCCACATGGACTTAATAGGACCTACTAGGAGTGCTAGCCTAGGGGGAAAGCATTATGCAATAGTCCTTGTAGATGACTACTCTAGGTTTACTTGGGTATCCTTTTTAGCTCATAAGAATGACTTTTTTGATGCTTTCAAAAGTTTTGCAAAAAGAGTTCCAAATAAAAAAGGTTACTTCATCTCTATTATTAGAAGTGACCATGGAAAGGAATTTCAAAATGAATCATTTGAAAATTATTGTTTGGAGAATGGAGTTTTTCAACTCCTAGAACACCATAACAAAATGGTGTTGTAGAGAGGAAAAATAGAACTTTGGTAAAATAGCTGGGACAATGCTCAATGAGTATTCCTTACCAAATTAATTTTGGGCCAAAGCCATTAACACCTCATTTATATTGCAAATAGAGTTTTCAAAAGACCCATTCTCAACAAAACTTTTTATGAGCTTTAGAATGGTAGAAAACCCAAAATTTCATATCTAAAAGTATTTGGATGTAAGTGCTATATTTTGAAGACCAAGGATAATCTTAGGAAATTTGATTCCAAAACTAATGAAGGAATCTTTTTAGGCTATTCCACCTCAAGCAAGGCATATAAAGCATTCAATAAAAGTTCTATGATAGTTGAAGAGTCTATGAATGTCATTTTTTTTATGAATCTAGTAAACTTGATCTTGGGAAATGTACTTTTGTTGATGATCTTGTAGGTGAACTAGAAAAGCTGGAGTTGGAAGATACTACAAGAAGAAAAGATAAAGAAGAAGGTGAATCATCAAGAATGGATGAGGAACCACAACTTCAACTAGAGGATGAACCAAGGCAAGAGCTACCCAAAGATTGGAGATTCTCCAAGTATCACCCCAAGGACTTGATCATTAGTGATACATCAAAGGGTGTAAGTACTATATCTCAATTACATCATTTAGATAATAATCTTGCATTTATTTCTCAATTAGAGCCAAAATCAATTGATGAGGATATTGACGATGAAAGTTGGGTACTTGCTATGCAAAAAGAACTCAACCAATTTGAGAGAAATAAAGTATGAGAACTTATCCCTAGGCCTAAAAATCACCCAATTATAGGTGGTAAGTGGGTGTTTAGGAACAAGTTAGATGAGCAAGGTGTCATCATTAGAAACAAGGCTAGATTGGTTGCTAAGGGATACAACCAAGAGGAAGACATAGACTATGATGAAACCTTTGCCCTTGTAGCAAGATTAGAGGCCATTAGGATTCTCTTAGCATTTGCATGTCATTTGAATTTTAGACTTTTTGAAATGGATGTTAAGAGTGCATTTTTAGATGGCATTATTGAGGAGGAAGTCTATGTTAAACAACCTCTCGATTTTGAATCTCATTGTTTTCCAAACCATGTTTTCAAATTAAACAAAGCCTTATATGGTTTAAAATAAGCTTCAAGAGCTTGGTATGAAAGACTAAGTTTATTTCTCTTATAAAATGATTTTGAGAAAATAAAGGTTGATACTACATTATTTGTTAAAAAAGCACAAACATGACACTTTAATTGTCCAAATCTATATTGCTGATATTATCTTTGGTGCTACTAATGAATCTCTTTATGAGGAGTTTGCCAAGTGTATGACTAGGGAATTTGAAATGAGCATGATGGAAGAGCTCAAGTTCTTTCTTGGTCTACAAATCAAGTAACTCAAAGAAGGGATCTTCATCAACCAAGCCAAATACACAAAGGAAATTATAAAGAAATTTGGCATAGAAGGATGCAAGGTAGCAAAAACTCCAATGAGTAGTATCATCAAGCTGGACAAGGATGAATCAAGTATAATAGTATATGAAAAGAGATATCGAGGTATGATTGGATCTCTACTTTATCTTACTGCTTTTAGGCCAGATATAATGTTTAGTGATTGTATGTGTGCTAGGTTTCAATATTCACTTAGAGAATCTCATTTGAATGTTGTGAAGAGAATTTTTAAGTATTTGCATGGCACTATTCACTTAGGACTATGGTATCCTAGGAACATATTTTTTAGCCTAGTTGGGTATTTGGATGCAGATTACGCAGGAAGCTTATTAGATAGAAAAAGCACTTTTGGGACTTGCCAATTCATAGGTGAATGCTTAGTTTCATGGTTTAGTAAAAAGTAAGTATTGGTTGCCTTGTCTACCGCGGAAGCTGAGTATGTGGCAGCGGGTTATTGTTGCACCCAAGTTCCGTAGATGAAACAACAATTAAAGGACTTTAGCAAAGTAATTGATCATATTCCTATCAAATGTGACAATACTAGTGCTATCAATCTTTCAAAGAATCCCATCCAACACTCTAGAAGTAAGCACATAGATATTAGGCATCAGTTTCTTAGAGATCATGTGTAAAAAGGTGATGTTGGGTTAGAATTCATTGACACTAATCATCATCTTGCAGATATTTTCACTAAACCTCTAAATGAAGAAAGGATGAACTTCATTAAGAAATAATTGGGAATGCTTGATGGAAGCTCCCTCAAGTGAAAATTATTGTTTGATCTTGTGTGATATGCTTGATTGATGATTGTTATGGAAGGTTTTATTATTTATTTCTAGGGGATCACATGTTTTTCAAAAATTTTCATTCTTATCCTTACTAACTCATAATTCGCGGTTGCTATTCCTTCTTCACAATCACGAATTACAAGTCAACTTCTACCGGCTGTCAAATGTCAATTCGCGATCGTGAAATTTCTCTCCACCGCGAATTTCAGTCATTAATTTGAAAATTCTGACCGTTATAGCGCGTATTCCCGAGAAAAATTTGTCCGTTACTCACATTTTTCAGAATTCGCAATCGCGACTTCCATTTTCACGGACGCGAATTTGAGTAACTGTCTCATATTTATATGATTTGATGGCCAACCATTTCCAACCCTTCATTTAATCAATTTCTAGTCGTTTGTTACCATTTTCACACCAATTAAAGCCTATAAATACCCCATTTAACAGTGATTTTCTCACATCTACTCCAAACAACTTCTACTTCTTAAATCACTCTCAAAATCTCCCAAGACTTCTTCATCTATTTCCATGGCTCCAAAGAAATTCTCCAAGGTAGACAAGGGCAAAGTAGTGGCTCAACCCTTTGCTCCTCCTGCCCTCCACCTCATGAAGGGCATAACCAAGGAAGAGAAAGAAAGATACAAGGCAAACTCTTCTAAGGTGATTATCCCCAACAAGATTCCATCCACATTCATGCTTGAAACCTTAGGTCTCAATGATGAAATTCGCGCATTTTTGTCTAATCTTGGGTGGAACGAATTCATCCTCTGAAATGAACCCAGGTATGAGGAGGTGGTGCGAGAATTCATGTGCACCGTGTAACTCAGCCGCAAAGCTAAATCAAAGGCAGGCCAATATGGGTTAGTATTCTGGGGCTTTGGCGATCCCTATTTCATAACCTTCGACCAAGTATCCTCCCTTTTCAATTTCCAAATTAGAGAACACATACCCTTCATCATCTTCGCACTTGATGTAATCTACTCCGAATTTTGGTCGGAGATATCCATTGAGACCAAACACGACCCTCGTTCTTCCCTCTCTAAACACATAAAAACCTTACCTTTGTGGATCCTTCATCGGATCATCACTTTCTCCATCAATGCGATGATGGGAATGAGAAGGTTTCACAAAAAGACTTAGCATTCTTATTTTGCCTTGTCATAAATAAACCCATCCAAACCAACCACTACCTTGTGAATCAACTAATCCATATGAGCACAAAGCCAAAGAGCCAGTTTTTACTCCTTTCTCATGTCACAACCATCTACCGATTCGTTGGAGCTCTTAATGAGGAAAATGAGCAATTCCTTACCAAGAAGCTCCTTCCCTCACAATACTTCCTCGACCTAACATACCTTATAAACACCAAGGCCATCCATCTGGACACTTACACCTATACCCTTGGCGCGCAGGGGCAAAAAAAGTGGAGTCCTCTCAAGTTTCAAAAAGAAAGGGGCTTCAAATCGACAAAGGAACAACACAAGTCCCTCCTCCTCCTCTTCAACCAAAAGCAAAGACAAAGTTGTCTCTTGCCACCTTAGATCGCAAATTAGACAAAATGATAAGGATGATGAAGCGAAGGCTCCTCTTCCTTTCCCATCTTCACAGCGATATGGTGGATCTCCAAAAGAAACTAGGAGTCCTTCCTTGTCATCTTCCATACTTCACGAAATTCGAAAATACAAAAGATGGAGATAACAATGAAGATAAAGTTGAAAATGGAGATGAAGTTGAGGGAACAACACCTGCACAAGTTGAAGACACTTCTAGTGATGATGAGTCTTCTATTTTCTAGTTTAGGGATCTCTTTGTATTTTCTTTTTTATGTGTTTAAAAGTTTATGATCCCATAGTTATAAAGAAATAAAAGTTGTTTCTTTGCTATATTATAATCTTAAGTGATTATTATCAATTGCTTTTTCATATTTACTTTTACTCCTTATTATTACTTATGCATGAATTTACTTTCTCCTTTATACACCCTTTTTTTGATCTTGCCAAAGGGGGAGAGATTATGTTATGAATCTAAGCTTAAGGGGGAGGAACATCTAAGTTTAAAAATTATAGCATAAGTTTAGGAGGAGCATCATTCTTATTGTTTCTTAAATTCATTATGTTTAAATGAATGATATACTTAGCAAATTTTTGTCTTAAGTATTCATTAAATCATTATTTACACTCCAACTTCACTTTTTCTGCATTATTATTATTAAGGGTCAATTTAAGTTGTCAAAATCAAAAAGGGGGAGATTGTTGGACTAGGGTAGTTAACCCAAGTCTTGGACCTCTTTTGATCTTGATAAAGAAGATTGATCATGTCTAATATTTCAAACTAGTGTTATTTTGCAGCCTTTAGTTTTTATCTAAATTGGAAGTTGGATGTAGCTAAAAAATCCTCAAGTATGAAAAATGACTTCTAAATCGCGATCGCTACTTTGTATTCGTGACCGTGATATGTGAAGAAGCATTATTAGAAAGTAGACAGGCAAAATCATGGAGCTATTCTCAGCTGCGATTCATCCAAATGAGGGAGTCCAAAATTGACAGATGAAATTGCGGTGTGTGTCACACCCTAATTGCGACTGCAAATTTTGAAGTGACTCAAGAGGGAAGCAAGTCCACAGCCATTGCATGACACATGTTCTAGTAGACCGTTGGAAGTCAAATTTCACGGAGGCATCTTATTAGTAGCGACCGCAAATCATGAAGAAGAAGATAACCATTTTTGGCAGATGAATTCACATCCTTTGTCGCGTCTTGTACAAGAAAGCTCGTGACCGCGACTTCTAAAAGTAGGTAAAAGGGCAACAACTATATTTTCCTAGTGAACTAATTAGAAGCTGCCATGTGGACTAGCCATTAGACACAAATGAGATTTTCCTTAAGAAATTTGGATTTCACGACCACTAATGAGTAGTAGTGACCGCGAATTAAGATTATCAAGCATTTAATACAAAATCTGTCAAACATGTCTCAAAGATTTGATGAGCTATGTTTTGCAACGTCTCTTTGGTAAAGTTTGGGTATTAATACTCCACCAAACAACCATGAATAAGGTTGCTAAGAAATTTATTACAAGTCATTAAAGCTCTTAATCTTTACTACTCATTTTCTTCAATTTTCTTTATGAAATTGTAAGTGTTAGGTGTGAGCATTAAACATCAAGTTGTAAGGTTGTAGTGTGAGCTTGCAAAAACACTTCAAGAAAGGTTTAAGTGTGAGCCTAGTGGAACACTTGAGTGAGGTTATGTGTTAGCCTAAAAACACATTGTTGTAAGGTTGTGTGTAAGCCATCAAAACACAAGTTGTACAAGTTGGGTATGAGCTTGAAAACTCCTTGAGATAGTGAAATGCCCAATTGGTAAATTAGGGAGTGGACGTAGGGTCAATTATACCTAAACCACTATAAATCATTGTCTCCATTCTACTCATTCTTCTTCCCCTCTTCTTTGTCTTTGAAATTTTTATACACCAATTTAACCCCCTTTCTTGGTGCCAAGGGACAACATGGTGTTTGAGTCCATCTTGAGTTTGACATATCAAAACAGTGGTACATAGGTTGTGCCATGACCCATGTTGTGGCCCATACACCTGGAAATGCAATCACATAATGTCTGATGTTTTCATTTATTCCCAAACCAAAATAGTTCTTGTAAACACTATATAGTCATAATTTTTGACATAATTCCAAGTCAATTTTCATCTCATTTCACACTTATTGAAACCAAGACACCACCAAACATAAAAATGCATAATATAGACTACTCTCTTTGTGGCAACAATTTTATATATCCACATCTACACAATTCAAATTGTAATTGCAATTCCAAATAGCAATTAAAGTAATCAAATTGCTTACCTTTTGAAATTCCTTTCATTTACCTAAGAAAATATAAGTGATCATTAGCACCATATGTAACATGATATATTTTTAAGCAAACTCACAGTTATCACCATGTCTATATCTATTACATAGGCACAATCATACCATATTTCTAGCTACAACAAAACTCAATAATCCATTTTCCAAATAACCAATTCACACAATAGGTTTATTTCATAACTAGTTTTATTCCATAAATAAAATGCTAGTAGGGAATGCACATTAGAACTACTATAGTCATGTAAACCTATTTATTCATCATTTCAACTGCCACATCTATATTAAAACATAAAAATCTAGTGACAACAGTCTCATCGAAATAGGATAAATTTAACATCAATCTATATTTGGATTATCTCAAATGGCTAGTCCATGTCGCATAAAACCATTGGTCTTTTGAAAAACTAGTCATTAGATCTTTCCAATGGATCTCAAAATTTGCAGTCGTTATTTTCTTTCTTTGGACGTGATGGTCACCACAAAATCATCTATCTAATATGGAGATATTGTTTCGCCAATTCACAGTTGCTATCAAAATTTGTGATCGCTAATTTCGAATGTAGATTTTCATAATTTGAGTCTTTTGCTTCTAATCACTTCTATTCAATTTTCAATGATAACTTAATATTAGAACCTTTCAATCTATATTGTCAAGATTAAAAGAGAGTCTTGACTTACGTTTGAACAACCTAGTCTAACAATCTCTTTCTTTTGATTTTTACAATCTAGATTGAATATGCAAATGTTAGATTAGGTTGATTTAACCTAAGTCATGAACCTCTTTTCATCTTAACAATAGATATTGATTAATTTTAATACTTTCATTTAATGTTGTTTTGTAGATTATAAGTTAGATTTTTTCATTGGAAGTTGGATGGAGTTCAAAATCTCCAACTTTGTAAAGACCACTCTAATTCACGGTATGTGTATGTATCATGACCGCAAATCAATCACAAGAATGGATGAAGCTAGGACAGAAGAAATTATGGGCTATCTCATTGCCGCGAACCAAGCAAAGATTGCCAAGCCTCAGTCACAAAGGAATTCATGGTGAGTGTCGCATATGAGATGTGACCGCGACTTTCATAGTGACAAAGGAGGGAACCAAAACCACAACCATAACATGCCAAGTGTCTCAAGTGTCCATTCAAAGATAAACAAAATTATAAGGGCAAAAATTCGATAGCAACCGCGACACAAGGAGTTGAAGTTACCTCTTCAAACAGAGGAATTCACAGTCTCAGTCTCGCCCAAGGCATTATTGTCTCACGACCGTGACTTTTGAGAATTGTTAGAATACGACTATATTTTTTTGGATGATCAATGAAAAATTGACACGTGGACTAGCCGTTAGGCATAAATAGGGTTTTTTGCCAAAATTTTTGGCTGCTCTATGGAAATTGAAAATTCATGACTGCGAAAAGGTAGTAGCAACCACGACTTCAACCTGATAAGCATTTAATGTTGAATCTGCCTAGCACATCTTGTAGATTTGTTGATAGTTTTAGTCCAATGTTTCTTTAGTGGATATGAGCTATAAATACTCCACCAAACAGATGTAAATGCAAGAGAATTCATTAATTTGTAACCATACTCTTTCTAATTTGCTACTCATTGTTCAATTCTTATTTATGCTTTAGTGATTGTTTGGTGTGAGCATTAAACACCATTGTAAGAGGTTTTAGTGTGAGCCTTGAAAACACTTGTGAAAGGTTTTAGTGTGAGCCTTAAAAACACTTGTGAGAGGTTTTAGTGTAAGCCTTGAAAACACTTGTAAGAGGTTTTTGTGTGAGCCTAGAAAACACAAGTTATAAAAGTTTGGTGTGAGCTTGGAAACACCTATTGAGTTGAGTGAAACCCACAATTGTAGAGAATTAGGGAGAAGACGAAAGGTTAGTTAACACCTAAAGCACTATAAACCCTTGTGTCAATTTCTCTCTTCTTTTACTCATCTTCTTAAACACATTAACCTTCTTTTTAATTTTTAAATTGAGCACCAATTTAACCCCCCTTCTTGGTGCCCTAGGCCAACAAGTGGTATCAGAGCTAAGTCTCATAAAAAACCTTAATTGGGTGAACAAAGATCATGGCACAAGAAGGAATCCACTCACACCTCAAGCCTTACTTTGATGGAGCTAACTATACTCATTGGAAGTATAGGATGGAGATCTATCTTGATACGAATGTGGTGGATCTTTAGGATGTTGTGGTTAAAGAATGGAAGGCATCCACCAAAGTGGTGGATGGGAGTGAAGAACTCATTCCTAGAGAATAGTGGGTTAAAACACATAGAAGATCAAATGGCAAGAATAAGAGAGACATGACAATTCTTCTAAGCTTTCTCTTAAGAGAAGAGATTGAAAGAGTACAACATTGCCAAATAGCCCATAGGATATAGAAAGCATTATAGAACTATCACGAAGGCACCGCCTTAGTGAAATCTAGCCAACTAGAAATGTATGTGACAGAGTGGGAGTTCTTCAAGATGAAGAAGGATGAGATCATCACCGACATGACCAATAGACTCTTAGTAATCATCACCAATATGAAGAAGTTTGGTAGGATTCTCACAAATCATGAGATAAACTCCAAAATTCTGAAGTCTTTGCCTCTTAAGAAATTTGGTGCTACAGTGTGTAGTATCTAAGAATCCAACCTAGAAATAAGGAAGGTGCCAACGAATGCTTTGATAGGCAAATTCTTAACTCATTAGTTGGCCTTAAAGAAAGATGAGGAGATGAAGAAAATGAGGGGCAAAGAAGAAAAATCTAAAAAGCAAGAAAGGAAGACCTTAGCACTCAAGTCTACATCTAAAAAGAAGGAAGTGGAGGTTAGTTAAAGTGAAGAAGAAAGTGACAAGGAGGTAGAGGAACTAGCAATGCTCTCTAGAAGGACCAAGGAGCTTATTAGAAGAAGAAAAGAAAGAAAGAACTTCAAGAAAGCTACTCCTAATCCCAAAGAAAGATCAATCAAAGTCACTTGCTATGAGTATGGCAAGCAAGGCCACATTAAGTATGATTGTCCAAAGTTAAAGAAGAAGAAGAAGAAATGGGACAAAGAGAAAAGAAAAAGCTTCAAAGTCACTTGGGATGATAGCTCAAGTGAGGAAGAGGAAGATGAAGAGATTGCCAACATATGCTTCATGTCTCAAGAGGATTTTCCTAATGAGGTAAACACTTCATCGCATTCTCATTATGATTATGATGATTTAGATGATGCAGATGAAGAGCTTCTAGAAGCACTCACAATTAGATGTGACAAATATAAGTCACAAATGAAGACTTACAAAAGAAAATGCTTAAAATTAGAGTATGATTACAAATCCCTTAATGATCTTATTAGTGAATTGAGGGCTTCAAATGAAAAACTCAAAAAGTCAATAGAAAATCTTTCTAAATCATCTTTATCATTAGCTTTATTAAGAAAAGAGAATGAATCTCCAAAGGGAGAAATGACTCTCTAAAGGGAGAAGTCATTGAGCTTAGAAGCTCTATCTCAAAATTTCATAAGGGTAAGGAAGCTTTGGATACACTCATAGTATCACAAAGGCCTCCCTTAATTAGGCATGGTCTAAGATTTAATAAAGCCTTAACCTCCACGTCTACACTCACTACATTCGTTAGAACAACAACACCTCAAACTTTAATTATTGAGGTCATTGAGAAAATAGGTGCTCCTAGCACTAAGCCACCTATGCCTAATGGCAAAGGTAAGGCCCCCCAAGGCTCAAGAGCTAAGGCTCAAAGAGCAAATCATGTTTATATGTACAACAAAAAGCATTCCCAAACACACAAACATAAAAAAATTCTCTTCTACTCCTCATCACATGCATTTGCATACATTCCCATAACCAAAGTATGAGAAGGCCTCCTACTTATACTAAGATTGTACATAGGAGAAAGACTCACAAGTCTAAACTCCAATGTCATTATTGCATGAGGAATGGACATATTAATATTTATTGTTACATTAGGAAGGCTCACCTCAAATTGGATGACCCTTTAATACCTAACTCCTTAGGACCTAAGTATGTTTGGGTACCAAAGAAGAGATGATTTATTTGTATTGTGTAGGGATGTTTGGCAGCCACCAATGAATCAAAATGATTCGCATGTGGATAGTGGATGCTCAAAGCACATGACAGGCAATAGGAAGCTATTCATGGCCTTGAAAGAAAAAGAAGGTGGCAATGTCACATTTGTTAATAATGCTAAGGGTAAGGATATGAGCTATCTATACTCCACCAAACAAAGGTGAATGTAAGAGAATTCATCAATTTGCAACCAATCTCTTGCTAACTTGCTACTCAATCTTTCAATTCTCATTTCTACGATTGTTTTGGTGTGAGTAATAAACACCATTGTGAGAGGTTTTAGTGGGAGCATTGAAAACACTTATGAGAGGTTTTAGTGTGAACCTTGAAACACTTGCGAGATGTTTTAGTGTGAGCCTTGAAAACACTTATAAGAGGTTTTTTGTGTGAGCTTAGAAAACATAAGGTGTAAGGTTATTGTGTGAGCCATAAACACAAGTTGTAAAAGTTTGATGTGAGCTTGGAAACACTTATTGAGTTGAGTGAAATACCCAATTATAGAGAATTGGGAATTGAGGAGTGGACATAGGGTTAGTTACACCTGAACCACTATAAACATTTATGTCAATTTCTTTCTTCTCCTACTCATCTCCTTAAACACATTAACCCTCTTTTTATTTTTTTAATTAAGCACCAATTTAACCCCCCTTCTTAGTGCCCAAGGCCAACAAGTGGTATTAGAGCCAAGTCTCACTAAAAACCTTAATTAAGCAAGTAAAGATCAATGATACAAGAAGGAATCCACTCACACCTCAAGCCTTATTTTGATGGAGCTGACTATACTTATTGAAAGTATAGGATAAAGATCTATCTAACTACGGATGTGGTGGATCTATGGGATGTTGTTGTTAAAGAATGAAGAGGATGAAGAGATTGCCAACATATGCTTCATGGCACAAGAAAACTCTTCTAATGAGGGAAGCATTTCATCTCATTCTCATTCAGATTATGATAACTTAGATGATGTAGATGAAGAGGTTCTAGAAGCTCTCACTAAGAGATGTAATAAGTATAAGTCACAAATGAAATCTTACAAGAAAAATGCTTAAAATTAGAAGATGATTACAAATCCCTTAATGATATTATAAGTGAATTGAGAACTCCAAATGAAGAACTCAAAAAATCAATAGAAAATCTTTCCAAATCATCTTCATCATTAGCTTTATTAAGAAAAGAGAATGATTCTCTAAAGGGAGAAGTCATTAAGCTTAGAAGCTCTATCTCTAAATTTCATAAAGGTAATGAAGCTTTGAATACACTCATAGTATCACAAAGGCCTTCCTTAATTAGGCATGGTATAGGATTTAATGAAGCCTCGACCTCCACATCTACACTCACTACATTTGTTAGAATAACAACACCTCAAACTTCAAGTATTGAGGTCATTGGGAAGAGAGGTACTCTTAGCACTAAGCCACCTATGCCTAATGGCAAAGGTAAGGCCCCCAAGGCTCAAGAGCCAATGCTCAAAGAGCAAATCATGCTTATATGTACAATAAGAAGTATGCACAAACACACAAACATAAAGAATTCTTCCACTTCTCATCACTCATGCACTTGCATACATTCTCATATCCAAAGTATAAGAAGGCCTTCTACCCATACTAAGATTATACATAGGAGAAAGACTCACAAGTCTAAACTCAATGTCATTATTGCATGAGGTATGAACATATTAAAATTTATTGCTACATTAGGAAGGCTCACCTCAAATTGGAGGGCCTTTCAATACCTAACCCCTTAGGACCCAAGTATGCTTGGGTACCAAAGAAAAGATGATTTATTTGTGTTATGTAGGGATATTTGGCAGCTACCAATGAATCAAATGATTGGCATGTGGATAGTGGATGCTCAAAGCACATGATGGGCAATAGGAAGCTATTCATGGCCTTGAAAGAAAAAGAATGTGCCAATTTCACATTTAGCAATAATGCCAAGGGTAAGGTAATTGGCATTGGAACCATTAATAAGAATGGTTGCTCCTTAATTAATGATGTTTTGTTAGTTGATGGCTTGTAACATAATTTGTTAAGTGTAAGTCAATTGTATGACAAAGGTAATAAAGTCACCTTAGACCCTAGAGAATGTCGAGTTACCACATTAGTGGATAAAAGGGTTATTTTTAAGAGTGAAAGCAAAGGCAATACCTACTCAATTAACTTAGACAATTTGGCTAACCAATCTTTCAAGTGTCTTATGTCTGTTAGTAGTGAAGCTTGTTATGGCATAAAAGGCTTGGACATGCTAACTTGGAGCTCTTACAAAGCTTATCTAAAGGAAAGCTAGTGGAAGGTCTTCCCAAGCTAAGTTTCTCAAAAGACAAGACATGTGGTCCTTGTTAAATGGGCGAGCAACATCAATCTTCCTTCAAAGCTAAAAATATTGTAAGCACATCTAAACCTCTTCAACTAATTCATATGGACTTGATAGGACCTATTAGGAGTGTTAGTTTAGATGGAAAACATTATGAACTAGTCCTAGTTGATTATTATTCTAAGTTTACTTAGGTGTCATTTCTAGCTCATAAGAATGATACATTTGATGCTTTCAAAAGCTTTGCAAAAAGAATTCAAAATGAAAAGGGTTACTTCATTTCTTCTATAAGAAGTGACCATGGAAAAGAATTTCAAAACAAATCTTTTGAAACTTATTATTTAGAGAATGAGATTTTCCACAACTTTTTAACTCCTAGAACTCCATAATAAATTGGTGTTGTAGAGAGAAAAAATAGAACACTAGTAGAAATGACTAGAACTATGCTTAATGAGTATTCTTTGCCAAATTACTTTTGGGCCGAAGCCAATAATACTTCGTGTTATATTGCAAATAGAGTTTTTAAAAGACCCGTTCTCAATAAAACATCTTATGAGCTATGAAATGGTAGAAAACCCAAGGTATCACCAAGGATAATCCTGGGAAATTCAATTCTAAAACCAATGAAAGTATCTTCTTAGGTTGTTCCACCTCTAGCAAGGCCTATAGGTTTTTAACAAAAGTTCAATGGTAGTTGAGGAGTCTATGAATGTAGTTTTTGATGAATTTAGTAAACTTGATCTTAGGAAATGTTCTTTCATTGATGATCTTATGGTGACTTTGAAAAATTAGAGTTGGAGCACACTACAAGGGAGGAAGATGAAGACAAAAATAAAGGTGAATCATCAAGAGTATATGAGGAATCACAACATCAACAAGAAGTGTTACCAAGTCAAGATCTACCCAAGCATTGGAGATTCTCCAAGCATCACCCCAAAGACTTAATTATTGGTGATACCTCAAAGGGTATAAGTACTAGATCTCAACTTCATCTTTTAGATAATAACCTTGCCTTTGTTTCTCAATTTGAGCCAAAATCAATTGATGAGGTTATTGATAATGAAAGTTGGGTGATTGCTATGCCAGAAGAACTCAACCAATTTGAGAGAAACAAGGTATGAGAACTTATTCCTAAGCCTAAGGAACACCCAATTGTAGGTTGCAAATGGGTGTTTAGAAATAAGTTAGATGATGAAGGCTTTATCACTAGGAATAAAGCTAGATTGGCTGCTAAGGGTTATGACCAATAGGAAAGGATAGACTATGATGAAACTTTTGCCCCCGTTGTAAAGTTAGATGCCAATAGGATTCTTTTAGCCTATGTATGTCATATGAATTTTTAAACTTTTTCAAATGGATGTTAAAAGTGCTTTTTTTAAATGGAATTATTGAGGAGGAAGTTTATGTCAAATAACCTCCTGCTTTTGAGTCTCATAGTTTTCCAAATTATGTTTTTAAATTGAATAGAGCCCTTATATGGGTTGAAAGAAGCTCCAAGAGCTTGGTATGAATGGTTTAGTTCACTTCTTTTGAAAAATGATTTTGAAAAGGGAAAGGTGGACACTACCTTGTTTGTAAAAAGACATATTCATGATACACTTATAGTACATATTCATATTGATGATATCATTTTTGGTGCTACTAATGAATCTCTTTATGAGGATTTTGCTAAGTGTATGACTAAGGAATTCGAGATGAGCATGATGGGAGAGCTCAAGTTTTTCCTTAGTTTGCAAATTAAGCAAACTAAAAAAGGGATCTTCATTAACCAAGCCAAATACACTAAGGACATACTTAGCATGGATGGATGCAAAGTAGCAAAAATACTTATGAATGGTACCATTAAACTAGACAAAGATAAATTGGGTATGATCGGTTCTTTACTTTATCTCACTGCTTCATGACCTGATATTATGTTTAGTGTATATATATGTGCGAAATTTCAGTCTTGTCCCAAGGAATCACATTTAAATGTTGTTAAAAGGATTTTTAAAAATTTATGTGGCATCTTACACTTAGGTTTATGGTATCCTAGAGAGTCATTTTTAGTTTTATAAGCTACTCAGATACAGATTACGCTGGCAATCTTTTAGATAGAAAGAGCACTTTTAGAACTTACCAATTTTTAGGAGAATGTTTAGTATCTTGGTTTAGCAAGAAGCAAGTTTTAGTTGCCTTATCTACCGCTGAAGCTGAGTATACAGCGGCGGGTTATTGTTGTACCCTAGAGTTGTGGATGAAATAACAATTAAAGGACTATGGAAAAGATGTTAATCACAATCTTATCAAATGTGACAACATTAGTGTGATCAATCTCTCTAAGAATCCTATCTAACACTCTAATAGCAAGCATATAGATATTAGACATCACTTTCTCAAAGATCATGTCCAAAATGGTGATGTTGTGTTAGAATTTATAGACACAACTCATCACAACTTGTGGTATTTTCACTAAACCTCTAAATGAAGAAAAGTTAAACTACATTAAGAGAGAATTGGGAATGCTTGATGGAAGCTCCCTAAAGTGAAAAGTTTGATCTTTTATTTGATTGCTATATGTATCAATTATTAGATGTCTTACTTTAAATTGCAATTGTGCTTTTCTATATCAAATTGCATAAATTAAATATCAATATATTAATGTTGATCATCACTTAATTGTCAAATCTTACTTTTTCATCATTATCTTTCTTGCCTTATAATTCACGGTCGTTATCCTTGACTCTAGGTCGCGAATTGAAGGTTCATCTAACCTGGCTGACAAACGTCAATTTGTGGTCATGACTTTTACTCTCCACTACGAATTCAGTCAAATTTTCAAAATTATAATCGTTGGACATGCCAATTCCAAAGGATTTTTGGTCCGTTACTCACATTTTTCAGAATTAGTGGTTGCGACTATGTATTTAATGGTCACGAATTCTAGTAACTGACACACAACTCTTTATCACTCTAATTTTAACCATTTCTAGCCATTTTCACTCCCTTCCAATGGTTATATAAACCCTCTAAAAATTGATATTATCACTTCACCCTACTCCAAATCAATTCTTTTTCCAAAACTCTTTAAATTCTCAAACTATCTCTACCTTCTCATATTGCTCCCAGGAAAATTTCTAGAGCAGAAAAGGGCAAGGATGTGGCTTAACCATCTGCACCTCTAGCACTTCATCTAATAAAGGGCATCACAAAGGAGGAGAAGGAACTCTTCAAAGTAAACTCCTCAAAAATCATCCTCCCTAATAAAATCCCTTCCACATTTCTGTTGGAAACTCTTGGAATCAACATAGAAATATGTGCATTCCTATCAAACTTGGGCTGGAATAAGTTCATCTTTCAGGATAAACTCAATTATGAAGAAGTTGTTAGGGAATTCATGTGTACAGTTCAACTAAGTCACAAAGCAGAATCACGAGCAGGACAATACAAGTTAGTATTTTGCTCTTTCAAGGATCCATACTTTATTACTTTTGAACAATTATCCACCCTCCCCAACTTTCATTATCTCCGCTCTTGACATAATCTATTCCAAGTT
Source organism: Omphalea diandra (assembly GCA_949677035.1). Taxonomy (NCBI): domain Eukaryota; kingdom Viridiplantae; phylum Streptophyta; class Magnoliopsida; order Malpighiales; family Euphorbiaceae; genus Omphalea; species Omphalea diandra. The sequence continues at coordinate 1,106 of CATIWR010002591.1, read as the reverse complement.
TTAGTCAAAAATTTAAATCGAAACCAAACACAACCCAAAAACTTCCCTAGCCAATTACATAAAAACCCTACCCCTTTTGATACTTCATTGTATCATCACCTTTTTCATAAATGTTGAAGGTGATAGTAATGAGAAAGTGTCTCAAAAGGATTTGGCCTTCCTTTTCTGCCTTGTCAAAAACAAACTCTTCTAGACTAGTCAATATCTGGTGGATCAATTGATCCACATGAGCACCAAACCAAAAAGTCAATTCCTTCTTCCATCACATGTAACCGAAATCTATCGCTTTATTAGAGCTCTTGATGAGGAGAATGAAAATTTTTGCACCAAAAAACTCCTATCTTCTCAAAACTTCCTTGACCTCACCTACTAAATTAATGCCAAAGCCATACACCTGGATACATATGCATATACCCGGGGTGCCTTTGGGGCCAAGAAGATGGAGCCATCTCAAGCCTCTAAAAGGAAGAGGCTCATCATTGAAGAAGACAACCTACCAGCCCCTCCTCTTCAACAAAAACCCAAAACCAAACTATCTCTTGCCACTATTGATATGAACAAGGTTGGATTGATCCTTACCCGTATGCTAAAGAATAATTGCCCAAAATCTATCAAACCAAGTATTGGAGTTTTGATCTTCAAATCCAACTAGACCTCTAGAAAATTTGTTTTTAGCAACCTAAGTTATAAAGATTCAAAGTTGTGTTAACTCAAACCTTAAATTAACCAAGCCAATTTAAGATCAGAATTAACAAGTTTGTGACATTATTAAGCCTTTACTCAACAATCTCACCAAGTCCACTCAATAACTCAAGAAGAGAATTTAATCTCACAAGCAAAATTGCTAACACTAATAATATTGATTGAATTCTTTAATCCCTCTTGGTAGAATATGAGGGCTATTTATAGCCTTACAATGCTTAATCCAAAACCAATTAGGATTTGGTTTACATTCCCTAACAGAATTCAATATTTCCTAATGTAATAAGGAAAACTCAATCCTAAACTAAATAGGAAAACAAAGGAAACATTATGATTGGTCAACAAGATTAGACCAAGATACTTTCCTAACTAAAGAACAACTCTTCCTAAATAGAAAAGGAAAA
>CATIWR010002558.1:0-16464 GCA_949677035.1 Omphalea diandra | reverse complement strand
CCCCCCCCCCCCCCCCCCTCTCTCTCTCTCTCTCTCTCTCTCGCATTCGGTGTGTATGTGCCTGGGTATGTGGGAGTTGTAGGTTTTGGATATGCATTTCAGGCAATTTTGAATTGAATTGATGCATCTATCTTCTCAATTATTTCAAACCAGAAATTTCTTGCAGGCATTAATCGGTATCCATTTCAATGAAACAGGTTGCTTGAATGGTGGAGGTCAAATCAAACCAATGCCGCCGCAGTCTCCAAAGGATTTGCTTCAGTCATTAGAATCTGTTTACATGGGAAATGTGAGTGTGTATTTGTAATTTCCTCTTTCTTCTAGCCTATCATGCAGTTTTATCTGTCTACTTTTAATATAGGGGCAAAATGTTGCCATCATTTACTCACTGAGTTTTCGTGAATGTGTGATAAAGAAGTTTCATAAGGGAAACAAGTGATTGATTGCTGTGGTCTATATATGTTCCATCTGAGCTCGGTTATTTAGTTAGTAGTTCATATGGTCTTAGGTCATGACAAATACTATCAAAGCAATCACTAGCCGGAAGTTTAGACTAGGTATTGTACAACCATAACTTTCACCATGGGATATTGATGAGAGCTGCTCTTTTGCCTATATGGGCCAACTCTAAAATCGGAATTCCATAGTGAGTGGAAGTCCTAACTCATAAGCTATGTTTTGGCGTTGACAAGTATCTATGTCAGAATATAAATAGGAAAGAATGTGATATCTCAAGTCCCATATTGTAGAAGGACTATTGATTAAGAAGATTTGCATTTGATGGTTGAACTACTGATTTCCAGGTTTGTTTTTTGTTTGTAAATAGGGAAGGATGTGATATCTCAAGTGCCATATTGCAGAAGGGGCTATTGATTAAGAAGATTTGCATTTGATTGTTGAACTATTGATTTTCAGGGTTGATTTTTGTTTGCATATGATAGCTGAACTTCTGCTAATCAGGGTTGATTTTTGGATAATCCATAGGTTCATGTTGTACATTAGCACAAATGACTTTCATCCTTATGTCTCTACCTTTGGTATCTCATATGAGGAATCCATATGGAATTCAAAAAGTTTATGTAGGCATAGATTGGGACTTCGCCTATTCGAGGTTGTGATTGCTACCTTACTTGGTGGGGGTATTATACCTGGCCTTTGTCAGCCTGTTATGGATACAACCTTAAACATCTTCCGTTATACTTTATCATGATCCTACTGGCAATTGAAAAATCTCTCGTGTATGTAGATGATAAATTTAACGTATCCATTTGTAGGTTGCACACTGGTTTTGGAATTGGTTCTCAGCTTATCTTGTTTAATTATTTCTTGCGTGCTCATTCACAGATGGGTTTAAGATCATTTGGAGAGCTTGTCTATTCTTTCTTTTTCATGTACTAATGAGTAGGGGTCTGGTTCAATCCAGTCATTTAAAATAATCGACGCCAAACAAAAAAACCTGTTCTTTGAAAAATAAAAGAACTGAAACTGGACTGAAATAACAACGAACTAGGGGTGAACCAAATTTTCAGTTTGGATTGGTATGGGTTTTTGGTTCCATTCAATCTGGCAAATCATGGTTTGGTCTGATTTGGTCATTTGGTTCTTTAAAGAAACCAGAGTAAATAACTAAAACCACACCCATATTGATCCAAACTCACTAACTAAAAAATTTGGAGCTAATTAAATCCCATAAGGGCTAAATTGAATAAAAAAAATTGACTAAGGTCTAAATGGCTAAAAGGCCATTCTTGTCTAATGAGTAGAAGAGGGGCCCTGTCTCCTTATATAGAAGGGAGGCAGTGCCTCCTTGTTGTAATCCGATGTTGGGAATTCTGTCGCACTGCCACTTCTTTTTTTTTTTTTTTTTTGAAGTTTGAAGATAATTACTTTTAATTTATAAATTCATTATATGCATATGAACTATCATTTAAACAATGCGTTATTTTATAAAATTATTTATTTTTTGAAATTTAATGTAGATCATAAATGCATAAATTTGGTTGATAAAAAAAAGCATTTGTAACTATATAAAAAAAACTAAATTAAGTAATATTTAATCATTTTTACTTTTTCTTGGCTTTATTTAAGTATATATATATAAAACTTATGCTGTTTGAAAAATTATATATGTAAATGAGATGTAATATTTTGGTGTTTGTGTATGGGCATGCTTGCGTAGAATTTGGTTCAGATAATAAAAATATCCAAAATCATACCAAATATGTATTTTTCATTTAGTTTTGGTTCCAGTTCAATTATTTTTGGTTTTTTAAGTTATTTAGTTTAGGTATATTAATTTAGGATCTGTGTTTATCGCTGCTGATGGGATCCACTAAAGGGATAAGAACTTTTGGATATCCTATGCGAACAAGTCTATATTAGAGAGCATTTGATGTGCTATACTTTCTTTAATACATTGATTGCCTTTCAATTAATGGAATCATAACACCAAGAAAAAGCGAACATGTAGCTAAATGGTGTATCATGTACCATGTGCAACCGTTCAGAAATGCAAATAAAATGGTGAATTTGATAAAATATAATTATATCCAACACCACATAGACTGTAATGACTACTACTTATACTGCTAAGACTTGTGGCCTAAATGTGTACTTGGTCTGCTCAAACTCTCTTTTCAATTTTTATTTTAGGCTCGTTTTTTATCTATCCTTTATCTTGGCCTAGTTGTGCATTTACAGTTTGACAGATTATGTTGATATTCTATGTCAATTTATAGGTTTTGGTAGCAGATCCCTTTGATAATCCTTTTGTTAGAAGGCTATATGATGAGTGGCTGGAAGAACCTGGCTCAGAGAAATCTAGAAGATTCATGCACACAGAATATCATCCTGTAGTTAGAAGCATAACTGCTCAGTTGCATAATTGGTAACACTGGTCCCTACTTATCCAGTTCAAAATGTTGGAAATTCCCTTTGATAGCTGTCCTTGGGCTTGTTTTCTCCAAGATTTTGTTGCAACCGCACAGGCAGTACCCCTCATTGCTGGTACATTACTTGTTCGTGGATTGCAGTTTCAGTGGATTCCAATTTTGGTAGGGTAAACAAAGTTGTTATTGTACGCTTTTCAACTAATGTATAAAGCCTTTAACATAGGAGAAATAACTGGTTATATGATGTAACCTGTCAGTAATTTTTCACCCTTTTCATTATGGGTTGAGATATCCAAATAATATCCACTCTATTAATGTACCGGCGTTTCATCTCATTTTTGTACAATTGAACAGGTCGTCAGTATTAGTGACCTGCTATCGAAACAAAATAATGTCTATGTATTAATAAATTAATGAAGGAATCGAGATTAATTTTGGGATGGAAGCTAGTAACGATTATTTGGATTGAGAGCATCTTTATTTTCTCCGGTTTTACTCTTCTTGTTTGTTTCTCTCTCTCTCTCTCTCTATATATATATATATTTCAAGCTTCTTTAGTTGGTAGTTTCCAATCATTATCATGCGGTTTTGATTGTTTTATTTTGTTTTAATTATTTTTTGTTAATTTAGTTCTAATCAGAGTTTAAACTTATGATTTCTCAACCCAGAGGATTGTAATACCACAAAATTAAAAGCTGATTGGTGATGCCTAGATCATGTTTTGCTCTTAACCAATGAAACCAAACCATGAACATTTTACTAAATAGGGATGTAAAGAACTGAACAGAACAATGTTCTTGTACAGCTATATGAAAAATAAAATGGGCAGCACTTAAAATTATCAAATTCAGACACAAAACAGCACTTGATTTAATAGCATAAATACAGGATACAATCCTTCGCTTGTCATTTAGCATTTCATCTTTTATTCAAGTGCTTATATCGCACCATGTACAACTAAGAGCTGTTACCTCAAGTTTGATATTGTTTTCTGATCACAACTATAAACCATAGTAGGCCAAAGAGTATAACAATAAGAAATTGGAAACAGAAGATATAATTCATAGAACATCAGAAACGTCTTAGGTGCATTTTCTTTCCATATATGCATTTGCTTTCATCTGACCTGCGAGCTGCTCCTGACGTTGCGCACACAGTGTTATTGTTGCTCTGATAGCAATCTGAACTTTTAGACACCTTCCTGAGACTGTAGTTCAAACTAAGTTCATCGTACATTTGCACATGTTTCTTAGATAAACTTTCTTTGAGTGGATAATCACAACCAACTGCCTCAAATTCCTACAAGATGTTCGGTCTATCATTACAATCTTTTATTTTCAGGACACAATCAGTTGATGATAGACTTGTCAGAGCATGATAGTACTAGAACTCAAAGGAGTATCATGTGCTAACCTTGGATTTTGTCTTGGCATAATGGGGTGTTAAACATGGATTCAAATCCTTGAGAAACATGTCATCTGGACTACCAGGGCTTGCAGCATCACAGGAGCTGAACTCCTGAATAACGTGATAAACGTATGTGATAAACGTACCATTATAGAAGAAAAGTAAAAATAAGAAGAACCTTTCATGCTTTCTAAAGTCTGGAAAGAAAAGGAATGGAAACCAACATAATGCATGCCTTTTCTTTTAAACACATTTCAATGCTAGCTTCCAAGTTCTGACGTTAAAGAAGCACAGAAGGTTTTAATGAGCTGATCCATAAAACCATTGGAGGACCCAAGAAAGAATAAATAACAAACAATTCTAAGCTGTTTAGCATTTGACTCTTTGCCAGGAGTTATTTCTGGAATCTGACTTCTTCTAACAACAGCAAAAGGAACCGATTATGATTATAAACTGTAGCTACCAAAGCATACTTACCAAAGAGTTAGCAGCTTCTTCATGATCATATGTTGGTGTCCCTGGTGAGTAGCTGCGACGACGATGGGTATTTGCACTTGTACATTTATCGGCTTTTACCTGCTCACAGCTAAATATTTGTTCACAACTGCACAATGTAAAATAAGATTCCAAACTCTGCAGATAAAAGACAGACGTAAAGAACCACACTACCATTTGGCTGACAGGGTACGCTTAGCCTCTAACATATATTGTGAATAACACAATGATAACCATTATCAGTATCATCACAGGGAGAAACTTATTGTGGCCTTAATGCTTTATTTGATGGAAAGGATTCATTCCTACGGACTGAAGACTAGTAATAATAAGAACAAGATATTCTTAATATGTATCATGCAACTTGATTTTGCAATAGTATCTTGAAAATCAATAACTATTCTTAATGAGTTGCATAAATTTTGCGTCGCGTTGAGCAATTATTGACTGTACTTTCAACCAGACAAAGTCAAACAACAAGCTTATCAAGGGCAATGAATTGAATAAGAGAACCCGAAACTCAAACAATAAGATAATTGATAAGGAAAATATCAGAAATATGCGCCCACGTTATACATATGATGCCTCAACCAGGAAAATAAAAGAGAACAATACCTCAGCAAGATCCTCAGCTAGGCACTGTAGCTGGCCTGTAAGAGAAGTGACCTGCCTCTGGAGAGTTGGAATGAGTTGTTTTGCTTGCTTCAATTCTGATCCTTGCTTCTCTAATAACTTTTGCAGCTGAGTATCAATTACATCAGGAAAAAGAATTGCATTTTTTAGTGCTTTAATCTCTTCCCTTTGCTTCAAGCATAAATCCTTCAACTTCTCAACCTGGAACAGGCCATAAAAAGCAATGACAGTTAATAAAACATCCCATTTCTTCCTGTACAAAAACCAACCTTGCTCAATAATTGCCAAACTTTCCCACTTAGTAGATAATTCAATTAATTTATCTAACTTCTCAATTGAACTGAATTTCGATTTGCATATATACACGTGTTAGATTTGAACATCCAAGGCAACTCGAGAACTCAAATCCAACAAAAATACTCACTTCTGTATTCTTCTCCTCAAGCATCAACTTGAGCCCGGCAATCTCCATTTCCTGCTCCTTATTAGCACTCAAAAGCTCCCTCTCACTCCTCAACACCATCGCCAACGTCCTTGTATTCCCATTATTACTGCACCCTTTCACCTCAGTCAATGCCTTCACCGTTTTCTTCTCATTGTCTTTCTCCTTTCCGAACAATTTTTTCTGCAACCCATTAAAGCTCGTCCCTTTCCTTGCAGTCTTCTTCAAATCCTCGGCTATCAGATCCGAGGGAATCAGCAGCCCTGCCGCTGTCTTATTTGAAGACCCTTTTCCCGCAGATTTTTTATCCATAAATTTCTTGACCATGGAGCTCAAGTTATGATTATTGCTCTTGGTTTTGATCTTGGTCTGAGATAGATCCGACGGCCTAGATTTGACCAGTGCTAGTGAAGTAGTTCTTGCTGGTGGGTTATTGTTGAAATTTAGTTCAGTGGATGAAGATGGATCTGAGAAATGGGAAGAGGTTGTTGAGGACCTTGAATCGTAGGAATTATAGCGAGAGGCCATTTTTATGAAATGGAAGGTATTGCAGGGTTACAGTGAAGGAGACAAAGAGACAAATAATTTAAATGGGATTTTAGGATTTGAATTTGTTAACACAGCGGTTGCTTGCCGGTGTGGAGATTCAAATTTTGGAGGCGCGGGATTATTATGGGACTCTTTGAATGTTGCTTGTGTTTCAACTCAAATAATTGGGCGCACAAGATGGGACCAATGCTTTGAAATAATTACTTTTTTTTTTTTTGAAATGGAAGATTATAATTTTTATTTATGAAACATTATAATTTTTATTTATGAAATATCAAATATAAGAATATGTACAAAAATTAAAGCGAAAGTGATTTTTTTTGTAGAAACACAATAAAGAACGTGTTTTACTTAATGATTGTACTAAGTCATAATTTGATATTTTTATTCTCAAACGAGTCCAATTAAATTATCATAAAAAAATTGATGACTTTTTTAATAATAATATAAACCAATCGCATAAATATATAATAATAACATTCATATAAGATGATCCAAATTTTCATAAATAAAAAACTAAAAACTCTCATCAAAATTATAAAAAAATTAAAAAATTTATAAAAATAAAGACAAATTTATATTGAGATGAAAATGGATAAAATAGTAAAGAAAATAACAAAATGATCGGCTATTGCCAGTGGTAGCTCTAAATGATAAAAAAAAAAAAATCGAGAGAAAAATTGAGCTGGAATACAACTAGAGTTTGTGCACAAACCTTCAGTATAGTGAAATAGCTATTATAATAGTATGACGTACTACTCTATCACATGTCCTTTATTCTTTTCTAAGAGAAAATCTTAATAAATAGAGTGTACTACGTCATTAGTAGAGAAGTAAATAAAAATACGCTGTCATATCATTTAAAGTAATTAGGTCAATTTTTAATATAAATAATTAATTGCACATTAATATGTCAACATTTATGACATCATTAATTAACATGATATATTTTTATTGAATTTATTTACAAATGATGTGATAGACTCTGTCTATCATTTTTAGATAACTCAAATACTCACTTTCATTAATTATAATTAATTTTTCTAATTTATTCTCATTAATTATTAAACTAATAAAGTATATTTATTTTTCTCATTAAATATAATTAAGAATATAAATAAAAAGTGTATTATAAATGTGAGTTAGCAAAGCATTAAATGTATTTTTAAAATAATATGAAAATTTTAGATAACAACATTTTAGGACATAAAGAGTACTTAGTCTTTTGTTTTATTAACTATTTAATATTCATATTTAATTTTGATAAATTTTATTATTATTCAAAAATAAAATATTAGTTAAAAAATTAAAAAAATTTATAAATTCTATAATTTACCTTTATTAATAACCAAACTTTACTTCTTGTATTCAAGTCGTCAAATTCCTAATCACGCAAGTTCTAACTTAACTTTATTATAGTCCATGTAGTTCTAGCTCAATCCTATCACCTAATTCTATTGCAACAATGCTAAAATGAAACCAAAAAAAAAACCATCACATCCAATCTATTAAAATACCATCTTGGCCTTGAACCAAAAATATTCTCACCAAAAACTAGTTGCTACCAAACCTATAACTTAGAAAAAAAAAACTCCAAAATATAAATGTGAAAATTGTCGAATGTGGTAGTAGGTGTTACAAGGAAGCAAAGCCCTTTAGGAATGGAAGAAGACAATATTGGGGAGGAGCCAAAGTTATAAAAAAAAAATCCCACTATAAGATTCCATATTCTCTAAACCTTGAGGTGACGGCTACTTTGCAATCCACCAACATTAATGATGTCTCATAGGAAAGTGTCATGAATTTGGAATCCATGAGCAATTTTCATGCTTAAAAAACCTATACAGCCTAAGATCCCATCACTGGTCTTCTTCATAGAGACAAAGATGTTGATGTTCGAAATGGAGAAATTGAGAAAGAAGTTAGGAGTTCAAAATGGTTTTGAGGTGGGATGTGATTATGGTTATGGTTGGCATAAATGTTTGTCTTATGCTCATGTTCATGTCAAATGATTTTAATGTATCTTTGTTATCCTTGTCCTTATATTATATCAATTTAGAGATAAAAGGATATCATGGATAGGTATCAATGGCAATCCATAAAATTATATTAATGGTCTAAGGAGAGAAACAAGGATAAAACATATAGTCTACGTAAGAACTTAATAAGCCATCATCACTTCCTTGGCTTTGTGGTAGAGATTCTAATGAATATTATTTTAGAGTAGGTAATCCTAAAGATTTTTTCATGCATGTATAACTTCTATAGTACCCTTACAGTGTGTGATATAGATGACTTATGCTTTGAAAGCTATGTTGATCATATGACCCCATGGTTGCCAAGACACTTGCCTTAACCTCCAAAATGAACAATATATTTTGAATGATTACAAAAGCTTGAGAAGTTATAAACTTTATGCTTGAGTATTTATGCTTGTAGGTTTATGCCTTATTTTGCATAACAATATTGTTAACTTCTTAAGATGCTTTTGAATATGGAAACAAAACACACCTTAATGACAATGCCTTTAGGAAAGCCAAATACCTAAGGGCTTAGAGAGAAAATGTTTGACCCTTTAGATGAATGCAAAACACCTAAGTAGAAGATATGCTTTAAGTATGAAAAGATAATTTCATGCCTCTATATGCTTTTAAAGATAGAGGTAAATCACATCTCAAGATGGGAGAACTTGAGATTGCCAAACAAATAAGTCAATGATTAAAGATAACATGGACTTTAAGGTCAAAAAGGGTGCAAAAATAAAAGATAAGAAAAACGTGAAGATAATCTAAGACAAACACTTCAAGAATCATGGGAAGCATCTTAATGACTATGGAAGAAAGCAATGACTGTGGGGCATGGCCAATAACTTATTAAAAAGGCCTTTAGGAAGTACCCCAACTCATCTACATAATCTATAAGATGATGCACTGACCCTAAAAAATAACTATGGTAAGACTAATGACTTTAAATGGATTGTAACACCTTATTTGAAAAAATCTTTTAAAAGCATATTGTCTAATGTCTAAATTTGAGCTAGCTAAATGACCATTAAAAAAGATAAAATGCCCATTTAGAAGACATTCAATGACCATGACAACAACTCGATGAGCATAAAAGCTTAATGTTTATTAGTAGCAACCAACACCTATAAGAAAAATATATTATAACTTTAATGACCATGGAGAATATCCAATGATAGTTGATAAGGTATAACAACTATCTTTAAAAGCTTATAGGATTTCTTTTCTATGTCTACTAGCTAGTTTTATAACTTTTTCTATAAAGAACCTTCATTAAAACTTTTAATAGAGTTAGAGAATTTATGAAAGCCTTACTTTTTGTGTGATTTATGTATAGGGGTTTTTTCTTGAATTTTAGATAAAGTGAGCTTTGTATGAATTTGTAATAAACCTTTGAGTTGATGAGAGTAGACTTTCTTGATTACTAATTGCATATTATTTCCTAACTCAGAGGCTTAAACACTTACTAAAGAGCTTTTTCCCTTATAAGCTGAAAAAAGTTAGCATTTAGCTCAAAATTTATATTAATTTATAATAAACTTTTGAGTTTATAAGAGTAAGCTTTCTTAAGTAATAATTGTATATTGTTGTTATCTTAGAGGCTTAAACACTACAGGGCTTTTCTCTTAGAAGCTGAAAAAAGTTAGTGTAAATATCAGGGTGGGTTTTGCTCTATAAAGCCTTGAAAATAAAAGTGTTAAGGTTCCCCTTGAGCCTAGTAAAAAGGGAAGATTTTATTTGATTCTAAAAAAGATAGTGAAAGGCTTAAATGTGACTTAGGGAGCGGATGTAAGCATTATTGGCCTAACCATTATAAAATTTCTTGTGTTAATTTTCACTTCCTTTCACTTTTATCATTTTTACAAGTAATTAATTCGCCCCTCACCCTTTTAGATTGTCATTCTCAATAAGGTCTAATAGGTTATAACTATACATGATTAAATGGGTAAAGTGGAGATGATAACATATAAGAACTTCTTAATAGGTTTATAGGTTCATAATCTTAGTTAGATATGTATTCTAATTTCATAGTTTAATTAGATAAAGATTGGACCATTGTTTTATCACATTGAGATGGACATAGGAACAAATTTTCAGCAACATGGTAAAAAAGCCTTTTAGATTTAAGGTTACGTCTCTACAAGATGATACTTGATGTGAAATATTTGTAAGTGCACAAAATCCCAATTAAGAAATATAATGATAAGTAGAGTATCGTTCCCATAAGGAAAGTAGTATCAAGTACCAAAATCATTAAAAATTGTTATTATCTAAAAAAATAAAATTTGGAATTTAGAATTAATTATCAAAAATTAAATTAACTAAACTCTTCTAACAATAAAGATATGGGAGGAGAACTCTAGAAATTAGGATTCAACATATTAACTTCCTATTATTATGTTCTTGACTTGATTTTGATTATGAATGAGTGGAGATTTTGAAGATCAATTGCCCTAAGTTATCTAATATGCTCTCTTAAGATATACTAGATGTGTTTCTAATAAATTTGCACCTACTTTTGTGGTCATAAAAGGTTTGAAAGAAGCCCATGCAATTTCATGGCTAATCTTTTTTTAATCTCAAAAGATTAAGCTTATCTCTAAGACATAACATCCTAGCTTTATCAATTTATTATGAACTAATTGCTTCCACTTTTGGTACTTCACATGATACCTTAAATATGCAAGCTTTAGGCCCTAATACTCACAAGAACAATAAGCACATAATTGTCAAATCAAGTTCATTCAATCATGAGCCAAAATCATGAATCAGTTTATAATCATAGAATACTTAAAGGGTTACATCTCAATTTCTAGACAAAATAATTAGTTATTCATGGTATTAATAAAGAATACTTCAAAGAAACAATTAAATGTCCACCATAATCCAAATAATTAAAAAGACTAAATAGAAAAGAGTTAAGAAATCTTTCTCTATTAGATCTTTAATCTTCAAAATATTATTTCTCCTCTATCTTGGAGGTCTTTATTGCTTTTAGTTATTGTTTGAAGTCATTCTTTTTATTAAATGGCTTAAAGAAAACTATAAGGTATAAGTCTAAATAAAGTCAAAACATGAAGATTTAAAAAATAGGTTTATAGATGTTATATGACCTTAGTGGCATCCTATGTAACACACTACTGGCTTCATTACAAGCAACATGACTTTTTTGAATTTGATTCTCTTAATTTGCTTTTAGAAGACAGTCTAACCCAAGACCTTAGTGGTAGAACAAATATCTTTCCTAAATAGATATCTTCACTTTTCTCAGTGTGAACCTTGTAGCAGTCATTTATGGCTTATGGCTTAAGTTATGTAATCCTTATGAGGTCTGACTTCCTTTTCCTAATGCAATTAAGGCTAAGTTAATTAAAAATCAAAAAGAAAATGCCAAGAAATAAAGTATATCAAATAGATGTGTATCAGATACATATATTAATTCTTATAGAAAGGAAATTGAAAAATCTTATATGTAAACCTCCTCTCTTAATAGATTGAACTCTTTAGCTATAAAAATTGTTGTTGCCTCCAGGCACCAAGAAAGGGGGGATTGAATTGGTGTATAAAAATTAAAACAAGAAGATAGGGGAGAGAATGAGTAGAAAGTAGACACAAGATTTATAATGGTTCGGGTATAATTGACCCTACGTTCATTCCTTAATTTTTAGCAATTGGGTGTTCCACTATCTACTAATGGTGTTTTCAAGCTCACACAAACTTTTACACTTGTGTTTTGAAGGCTCACACAACAATCTTTACACTTGTGTTTTTGAGGCTCACACAACAAACTTTTACACTTGTGTTTTTACAGACTCACATAACAACCTCTCTTAGTGTTTTTACAGGCTTACATTATAACCTTTACAAATGGTGTTTATGCTCACACCAAATAATCTCTAAAAGAATAAAAAAGACTGAGTAGCAAAATTACAAGAGTTTGATTACAAAGTTATCAATTCTCTTACATTTACATCTGTTTGGTGAGGTATTTATAGCCTTTACGCACCAAAGAGGCATTGCAATAAAAACTGGTATAAAATCTTCAAGGTATGCTAGACAGATTTTGCATTAATTGCTTATCAGGCTGAAGTCACAATCACTACTGCTCATTCACGGTTGAAAATTCCAAATTTTCATACGAGAGCCAAAACTTACGGTAGAAAACCCCATTTGTGTCTAACAACTAGTCCACATGTCTTCTTGCAATTAGTTCACTAGGAAAATATAGTCGTTGCATTTTTTCTGCTAACAAAAGTAGCGATTGCAAATTTCTTTGTGTAGGACGCGACTTAGGACACAAATTCGTCTATCAAAAATTGCATCTTCCACTTCACGAATCGCAGTCACTACCAACAAGTTGCCTTTGTGATTTTTGTCTTTCAACGGTCACCTAGGACATTTGTCAAGCTTTGGTTATGGACTTGTTTCCCTCTTGAGGGTTTTTGAAAATTGCGGTCGCAACTATGGTGCTACATAGACCACAAATCAGTCTGTCACTTTTGGACTCCTTCTTTTAGGTGAGTCACAGTTGAGAATGGCTCCGTGATTTCGCACGTTTGATTTCTAGAAGTCTTCACATGGATTATGGTCGCGATTTAGAAGTCAACTTGGAGTTTAAGAGCTCCATCCAACTTCACTTGGAGATCCTACTAATTTCTGTAAAACAACACTTAAATAAACTATTAATAATGATCAATCTCCTTTGTCAAGATCAAAAGAGTCCCTAGACCTAGGATTATCCCTCCTAGTTCAACAATCTCCCCCCTTTTGATTTTGACAATTTGGATTGATCTAAAGTTAAAAGATAGATGCAAAAACGTGAAGTTAAATATATTATTAAATTAATGAACACTTAAGATGAAATTCTAAGTATGTTATATGTCATTCAATTATTTTAAGAGAAATGCTTTAAAAATCCTAAGTGTGATTGTATAAAGCTCCCCCTTAACTTATGCTATGGTTGAAAGTTATTTTTACTTACTCCCCCTTAGACTTTAAACTTAGATTTTTCTTAGTGTCTATCTCTCCCCCTTTGGCAAGATCAAAAAGAGGGTGTTAGAGGAGAATGTGATAAACATAAGTATGTATTAAGAGCAACCATGATAAAGTAAATCATAAAAAAGAATGTATCAATCACATAAAGCAAGTATTTGTAAGAAAAACACACTTTATTTATTGACAATTATAGGATCACACAAGGTTAAAAAATAAAAACAAACTAAACAAAGAACTAGAAAACAAGAAAAATAGATTCCTAAGCTAGAAGCTAGGAGAATCATCATCATCTCCAAAAATGTTTGCTATTTGCTCTTGTGTGGCTCTCTCAGCTTTATCCCCATCCTCAACGTCTTCATTGCCATCCTCATCTTGAGTGTCATCAAACTTAGTGAAGTCCGAAAGTGGCAAGGAGGAACTCCTAGTTTCTGTTGAAGATCCACCATATCACTGTGAAGGTGTGAAAGGAAGAGGAACCTTCTCTTCATCATCCTCATCAGTTTGTCCAATTTGTTATTAATGGTGGTAAGAGATAACTTAGACTTTGGTTTGAGAGGAGGAGGAGGAATAACACTTGTGCCTTCTTCTATATGGAGCCTTTTCCTCTTAGAGGCTTATGAACTCTCCATCCGTTTTGCACCGAAAGCACCCAAGGTATAAGCATAAGTATCCTGGTGTATTTCTTTAGCATTGATAAAGTAGGTAAGGTCTAGAAAGTTTTGGGATGGAAGGAACTTCTTGGTGAGGAATTTTTTTTTCCTCATCAAGTGCTCCAACATATCTGTAGATGGCAGTAATATTGGAGGGCAAGAGAAATTAGCCTTTTGATTTTGTACTCATGTGAATCAATTGAACCACAAGGTATCGACCGATTTGGAATGGTTTATTTTTTACAAGGCAAAACAAAAATGCCAAGTCTTTTTGGGATTCCTTCTCATTGCCATCACCTCTTACATTGATCGAGAAAGTGATGATGTGATGAAGGATCCAAAGGGGTAAAGACTTTATGTGTTTGGCTAGTGAGGAGCGAAGGTCGTGTTTGGTTTCGAAAGAAATCTCCGATCAAAATTCAAAGTAGATGACGTCAAATGCGGAGATGATGAAAGTAATGTGTACTCCGACTTACAAGTTAAAAAGGGATGAAATTTGGTCAAAGGTTATATAAAAAGGGTCGCCAAATGCCCGAAATACTAACCCGTATTGACCTGCAGGAGATTCAACTTTTTTGCTTAATTAGACGATGCACATGAATTCCCGCACCACCTCCTCGTAGCCGGGTTCATCTCGAAAGATGAACTCATTCCATCCGAGATTTGATAGGAATGCTCGCACTTTAATGCTGAGTGTCTCCAAGAGAAAGGATGAAGGAATTTTGTTAGGTAGAATTATTTTAGAAGTGTTGGCCTTTTACCTTTCCTTTTCCTCTTTGGTTACACCTTTCATTTGTTTAACGGCAGGGGGGCCAAAAGATTGAGCCACTGCTTTGCCCTTATCTGCTCTAGAAATTTTCTTAGGGGCCATTGCAATCAAGAGAAAAAGTTGGAAGAAGATTGATGCTAGAAGAGTTTTAGTGTTTGAGAATTGAGATAAAATGATGAAAAATATTGTTTGAGGGGTTTATATAGCCTTTGAAGAGGTATATCAATGTCTAGAAATGGCTAGAAGAAGAGTTATGAAGGGTTGGAAACGGTTGGCCATCAAATCTCACAAATGTCAGGTGGTTACCCAAATTCGCGTCCTCGATTTATCAAGTCGCGACCATGAATTTCAGAAAATGTGAGTAGCGGACAAATTTTCCTTAGGACTATGCGCCTTAATGGTCAAAATTTTGAAAATCTGACAAAATTTGTGGTTGAGAGGAAATTTCATGACCGTGAATTGATGTTTGACAGCCGGATGAAATTGACTTGTAATTCGCAACCGTGAAGAAGAAATAACGACCGCAAATTATGAGTCATCAATGAAAGATAGTTGAATTTTACAAAACTTTGTGATCCACTTAACTCTATCACCCACAAATATCACAAATCAACAAACATCAATACACATAACAATATTACACATAAGATAAAAAATTTTCACTTTAAGGAGCTTCCATCAAGCATTCCCAATTATCTCTTAATGAAGTTCATCCTTTCTTCATTTAAAGGTTTAGTGAAAATATCTATAAGTTGATGATTTGTGTCAATGAATTCTATCACAATATCACATTTTTGCACATGGTCTCTAAGCAAATAATGTCTAATATCTATGTGCTTACTTCTAGAATGTTGGATAGGATTCTTAGAGAGATTAATAGCACTTATGTTATAATATTTAATGGGAATGTGATCAACCACTTTGCTAAAATCCTTCAATTGTTGTTTCATCCAAAGAACTTGGGTGCAACAACAACCTGCTACTATATACTCAGCTTCCACAGTGGATAAGGCAACCGATACTTGCTTTTTACTAAACCAAAAAACTAGGCATTCACCCATAAATTGGCAAGTCCCAGAAGTGCTTTTTCTATCCAATACACTACCTGTGTAATCCGCATTCGAATACCCTATAAGGCTAAAAAATGACTCCCTAAGATACCATAAGCCTAAGAGATTTGTGCCATGCAAGTATTTAAAAATCCTTTTAACACCATTCAAATGTGACTCTCTAGGAGAGGATTGGAACCTAGCACACATACAAACACTAAACATGATATCTGGCCTAGAAGCAGTAAGATAAAGTAGAGATCTGATCATACCTCGATATCTCTTTTCATCTACCACCTTACCTGATTCATCCTTGTCTAGCTTAATGGTACTACTCATTGGAGTTTTAGCTACTTTGCAACAATCCAAACCAAATTTCTTTAGTATCTCCTTTATGTATTTAGCTTGGTTGATGAAGATCCCTTCTTTAGATTACTTGATTTATAGACCGAGAAAGAACTTGAGCTCTCCCATCATGCTCATTTCAAATTCCCTAGTCATACACTTAGCAAAATCCTCACAAAGAGATTTATTAGTAGCACCAAAGATAATATCATCAA
>CATIWR010002426.1:0-10039 GCA_949677035.1 Omphalea diandra | reverse complement strand
GCTACTAATGAATCTCTTTGTGAGGAATTTGCTAAGTGTATGACTAGGGAATTCGAAATGAGCATGATGAGAGAGCTCAAATTCTTTCTTGGTCTACAAATCAAGCAACTCAAAGAAGGGATCTTCATTAACCAAGCCAAGTACACAAAGGAAATGTTAAAGAATTTTGGCATGGAAGGATGCAAGGTAGTAAAAACTCCAATGAGTAGTATCATCAAGCTAGACAAGGATGAATCAGGTACGGTAGTATATGAAAAGAGATATCGAGGTGTGATCGAATCTCTACTCTATCTTACTGCCTCTAGGCCAGATATAATGTTTAGTGTTTGTATGTGTGCTAGGATTCAATCTTCACCTAGGGAATCTCATTTGAATGCAGTAAAAAGGATTTTCAAATATTTGCATGGTACTATTTACTTAGGACTTTGGTATCCTAGGAACTCTTCCTTTAGCCTAATAGGGTACTCGGATGCAGATTACGCAGGTAGTCTTTTAAAAAGAAAAAGCACTTCCGAAACTTGCCAATTCATAGGAGAATGTCTAGTCTTTTAGTTTAGTAAAAAGCAAGTATCAGTTGCCTTGTCCACCGCAGAAGCTGAATATGTGGCGGCGGGTTGTTGTTGCACCCAAGTTCTTTGGATGAAACAACAATTGAAAGACTTTGGTAAAGTGATTGATCACATTCCTATTAAATGTGACAGTACAAGTGTTATTAATCTTTCAAAGAATCCCATCCAACATTCTAGAAGTAAACATATAGATGTTAGGCATCACTTTCTTAGAGATCATGTGCAAAAAGGTGATGTTGTGTTGGAATTCATTGACACTAATCATCAACTTACAAATATTTTCACTAAACCTCTAAATGAAGAAAGAATGGACTTCATTAAGAGAGAATTGGGAATGCTTGATGGAAGCTCCCTTAAGTGAAAATTCTTGTTTAATCTAGTGTGATATATGTGTGTGATATGTTTAATTAATGATATTTAAAGTTGTTATACTTTGATTTTAGGAGATCACTTGTTTTTTTCAAAATTTTCATTCTCATCCTTGATGACTCGCAATTTGAGGTCACTATTCATTCTTCACGGTCTGGAATTACAAGTCAAACTTTTTCGATTGTCAAATGTCAATTCGCAGTCACGAAAATTTCTATCCATCAAGAATTTTGTAAGTTTTTCAAAATTTTGATCATTGCAGTGCGCATTCCCGAGGAAAATTTGTCCGTTACTCACATTTTTCAGAATTTACAGTCGTGACTAAAGAAATTGCGAACGCGAATTACAGTAACCGACTTATATTTATCAGATTTGATTGCCAACCGTTGCCAACCCTTCATTTAATCCATTTCTAGCCATTTCTTACCGTTTTCACACCCCTTGAAGCTTATAAATACCCCCTTAAATAGTGATTTCATCACAACTCAACTTTTCTAACTTCCAAATCTCAAATCTCTCAAAAATTCTCCTCTCTCTCTTAAGCAACTGCCATGGCACCCAAGAAATCTTCAAGAGCCGACAAGGGCAAGGGAATTGCATAACCCTCTACCTCTCCCTCTCTTCTCAACATGAGAGGGGTAATCCGTGAGGAAAAGGAGAGGTATAAAGCAAACCTCTCCAAAGCAAACCTCTCCAAAACCATCCTCCCAAACAAAATACCCTCATCTTCTCTGCTCGAATCTCTTAGTCTTGCCAACAAAATCCGGGCATTCTTGTCCAATCTGGGCTAGAATGACTTTATCTTCCGAGCGGAACCAGGATATGAAGAAATCGTTCAAGAGTTCATATGCACGGTTCAGTTGAGCCGCAAAATGGAGTCCCCTGCGGGGCAATATGGAATGATGTTCAGGGCATTTGGAAATCCATACTACATCACTTTCGAGCAGTTATCTGGCCTCTTCATTCTTCAAGTCGATGAGCATATTCCATTCGTCATTGCTGCCCTTGATGTCATCTACTATGAGTTTTGGGCAGAAATTTTGATAGAGGCCAAGCACGATCCTCGATCTTCCTTAGCGAAACATATCAAGACTTTGCCCTTATGGATTCTTCACCGCATCATCACATTTTCCATCAACGCTCGGGGCGATGGGAATGAGAAGGTGTCGCAAAAAGATCTCACCTTTCTCTTTTGCTTGGTGAAAAACAAGCCCATCCAGACCAACAGGTATCTAGTGGATCAGTTGATTCACATGAGTACCAAGCCAAGGAGTTAGTTCTTACTCCCGTCGCACGTCACCGCAATTTATCGCTTCGTGGGCGCTCTAGATGAGGATAAGGATAAACTACTCACCAAAAAGTATCTGCCTTCACAGAACTTTTTAGACCTCACATACCTCGTCACGCCAAGGCGATCCATCTTGATTCCTATGCCTACTTACTTGGCGCATACGGTGCATAACAACTTGAGAGTTCTCAAGCCTCTAATAGGAAGCACCTTCACATTGAAGAGGTTCCTTCATCAGCCTCGTCTGCTCCTCCTCCACCGAACCGAACAAGTGTCGCTTTCCACCATCAACCGCAAGTTGGATAAAATAATGCGAATGATGAAGAGACGATCACTCTTCCTCTCCCATCTCCACAACGACATGGTGGATCTACAGGAGAAACTTGGAATTCCATCCTGCCACCTCCCCGACTTTACAAACTTTGACGATACTCAAGATGGGGATCAAGGTGTGGAAGATGGAGATGAAGAGCAGAAGGCAGCCTCCCGGAGACAGTGGCAGACTCGTCTGACTATGATAGCGATTCCCCCACCTTTTAATGTTTAGGCTCATTTTATTTTGTTATATATATATATATATAAAAGTTGTTTTTGCATCTCTTTGTGCTCTCCATGTTTGTTATAGAATTTTGCTTCTTATGCTTAACTTTCCTTTAATTATCTTTAGTCTTCACTAATTCTTTTTGATCTTGCCAAAGGTGGAGATAAGATAAGATTCAAGTGAAAAATTAGAGATAACTAATTAAAGGGGAGTAAAAAACAAGCAAGTGTATAAGTTAAGGGGGAGTAACGTAAGCAAATGAGGTTTTACACTTAGAAAGTTTTTGCTAAAGTTATTTTACACTTAGGAATCTTTGCTAAATTATGATTCAATTTTACTTCTCTACACTTATTTTTCACTTTGGATCAATCTAGTTTGTCAAAATCAAAAAGGGGGAGATTGTTGGACTAGCATGATTAATCATAAGTTTAAAACCTCTTTTGATCTTGACAAAGTAGATTGATCATCACTAATATTTCAAATAAGTGTTGTTTTTACAGAAATGAATTAATCTCCAAAGAAGAAATGAAAGGAGTTGATAAACTCCAAAGTGACATGTAAATCGCGACCGCAATCTAAGATTCGTGACTGCGACACATGTTAAGACATGCTGAAATTCAAGGAAGCGAAATCGCAGAGCCATTCTCGACCTCGACCAATGGAAAAGAAGAAGCCATTCTGTGACAGATGAATTCACAGTGCAAATCACGCCTTAGTCGCGACCGTGAATTTCAAAGTAACTCAAGAGGGAAGCAAGTCCATAACCACATCTTGACAAGTGTCCCAAAAGACTATTGAAAGTTAAAAATCATGGAGGCATCTTATTGGTAGCGACCGTAAACCATGTGGAAGAAAGTTAACCACTTTGACAGATGGATTCGCGTCTTCTGTCACGGCCTGTGCAAGAAAACTCGCGACCGTGACTTCTGAAAGTAGGTAAAAGACAACGACTATATTTTCCTGGTGAACTAATAAGAAACTACCACGTGGACTACCCATTAGACACAAACGAGGTTTCCCTTGAAGAATTTGGAAATCGTGACCGCGAACGGTAGTAGCGACAGCGATTTCATCCTGACAAGCATTTAATGCAAAATCTGTCAAACATGTCTCAAAGATTTGGTGAGCTATGATCTGCAATGTCTCTTTGGTGAAGTTTGGCTATAAATACTCTACCAAACAACCATGAAGAAGGTTGCTAAGAAATTTATTACAAGTGATTAAAGCTCTCAGTCTTTGCTACTCATTTTCTTCATCTTCTTTATGAAATTATGATTGTTAAGTGTGAGCATTAAACACCAAGTTGTGAGGTTTTGTGTTAGCCTGTAAAAACACTTCTAGAAAGGTTTAAGTGCGAGCCTAGTGAAACACTTGAGTGAGGTTTTGTGTTAGCCTAGAGAACACATTGTTATAAGGTTGTGTGTTAGCCATCAAAACATAAGTTGTATAAGTTGGGTGTGAGCTTGTAAACACCATTGAGATAGTAAAATACCCAATTGATTGATTGGGGAGTGGACGTAGGGTCAATTATACCCAAACCACTATAAATTGATTGTGTCTCCTCTATTCTTTCTTCTCCCCTTTTATCCTTGTTTTGAAATTTTTATCCACCAATTCAACCCCCCTTCTTAGTGCCTAGGGACAACAGGTTTAGATGCGGTAAGATAGAGCAGAGAGTCAATCATACATCTATACTTTTTTTCATCAATGAGCTTATCCGATTCATCTTTGTCTAGCTTGATAGTTGCACTCATTTGGGTTTTTGTTACTTTGCATCTATCCATGCCAAACCTTTTGAGTAGATCCTTTATGTACTTAGCTTGGTTGATGAAGATGCCTTCTTTAGTTTTCTTGATTTGAAGACTAAGGAAAAACTGGAGCTCACCCATCATGCTCATCTCTACCTCCCTAGTCATACACTTAGCAAACTCTTCATAAATATATTCATTAGTAGCACCAAATATAATATCATCAACATATATTTGCATAATGTGAGTATATCTTTATTGTACCTTTTTATAAATAAAGTAGCATCAACCTTGCCCATTTCAAAATCATTTTGTAAAAGAAACGAACTAAGTCTTTCAGACCAAGCTCTTGAATATTGTTTTAAACCATATAAGGTTTTAGTTAATTTTAAAACATGATTTGGAGAAACATGAGACTCAAAACCTAGAGATTATTCAACATAAACTTCTTCCTTAATGAAACCATTTAGAAATGTAGTTTTCACATCCATTTGAAAAAACTTAAAATTCATGTGACATGCAAATGTTAAAAGAATCCTTATAGTCTCTAATCTTGCTAATGGGATAAATGTTTCATCATAATCAATGCCTTCCTCTTGGTTGTAACCCTTTGCAATCAATCAAGTTTTGTTCCTCATAACAACACCTTACTCATCTAACTTATTCTCAAACCCCCATTTGCATTCTACAATCAGGTGTTCTTTAGGACTAGGACTAGGTTTTCAAACTTTGTTTCTCTCAAATTGGTTGTTTTTCTCTTACATAGTAATCACCTACCTTTCATCATCAAGAGATTTTAGCTTAATTTGAGAAATAAATGCAAGATTATTATCTAAAGGATGTAATTAAGCTCTAGTACTTACTCCCTTGGATGTCTCACCATGATAAGATCTCTTGTGTGATTCTTGGATTATCTCTAATCCTTGGGTAGTTATTGAGCTTAGTTTCCCTCTTGTTATGGTTGAGGTCTTCAACTTCTTGTGATGATTTATTATCTTTAAGATCAATAATAATTTCTTTTGCATTGAATCAAACTCGAACTTCTCAAAATCACTTATAAGATTATCAACAAGAGAACATTTCTTGAGATCAAGTTTGCTAGATTCATTAAATACAATATTCATAGACTCTTCAACCACTATAGTTTTTTTGTTAAACAACCTATAGGCTTTGCTAGTGGTGGAATAGCCAAGAAAGATACCCTTATCAGTTTTAGAGGTAAATTTTCCAAGGTTATCCTTGGTATTGATTGTGTAGCATTTGCACTTAGAAACTATAAGTTATGAAAGCTTAGGTTTTCTACCATTCCATAACCCATAAGAAGTTTTGTTTAGAATGGGTCTTTTGAAAACACGATTTACAATATAACATGAAGTTTTATCAATGTCCTATTTTTCCTTTATATAATATCATTTTGTTATGGTATTTTAGGCATAGAAAAGTTGTGAGAAATCTCATTGTCCAAACAATAATTTTCAAAAGATTCATTTTGAAATTCCTTTCCATGGTCATTCCTAATAGAAGAAATGAAGTAATCTTTTTCATTTTGAACTCTTTTAGCAAAACTTTTGAAAGCATCAAAAGTGTTGAGCAAGAAAGTATGCCTAAGTGAAGCTAGAGTAGTCATTAACAAGGACAAATGCATAATGCTTTCCACCAAAACTGGCATTCCTAGTAGGTCCAACAAAGTCCATATGAATGTACTGAAGAGGTTTAGAAGTACTTATATTTTGCTTTAAAGGCTGCTTGGTGTTGTGTCCCCATTTGGCAAGGTCCCCATGATTTGTCATTTATGAACTTAAGCTTTAATAGACCCTCTACTAGCTCTCCTTTTAATAAACTTTGTAGAAGCTCCATGCTAGCATGTATAAGTCTTCCATGCCAAAACCAAGATTCATTGCTAATAAAGACAAAACACTTAAAGAATTGGTTAGCTAAATTGTCTAAGTGAATTAAGTAGGTATTACCTCTTCTTTCACTCTTAAAGACTACCTTCTTATCCACCAAGGGGGTAACCCGACATTCTTTAGGGTCAAAGTTGACTTTATTAACTTTTTTACATAATTGACTTACACTCAATAAATTATGTTTCAATACTTCAACTAAAAGAATATTATTAATAAGTGTGCAACCTTTCTTACTATTAATTCCAATGCTAATTACCTTACCCATGGTGTTGTTTCCAAATGTGACATTGCTACCATCTTTTTCTTTAATAGTTATCAATAACTTCTTATTTATGGTCATGTGCTTTGAACACCCACTATCTGCATGCCAATCATTATCTTCTTTAGTGGTTTCCAAATAATTCTACAACATAAAAACAATTTACTTTTATTTAGGTACCTAAGTATACTTAGGTCATTGGGTATTAGGCTTATAAGGGACCTTTAATTTGAGGTGTACCTTCTTAATGTAGCAAAAGGCATTAATATGTCCATACCTCTTGTAATAGTGACATTGGAGTGTAGACTTATAAGTCTTTCTCTTATGCATAATATTGGTATACATAGGAGGCCTTCTTACACTTTGGTTTTAAGAGTGCATGCAAATGCATGAGTGATGAAGAGTAGGAGAGAAGTTTTTGTGCGTGTGCCTTCTAGCATACCTCTTGGTATAGATATATGCATAATTTGCTTTTTAGGTCTTAGTTCTTGACCTTTTGAGGGCATTTCCTTTGCCCTTAGGCATAGGTGACCTAATGTTAGGAGCACTTTTTTTTCCAATAACCTCAATACTAGAAGTTTGAGGTGTAGATGCTTTAATGAATGTAGGAGGATAAGATATAGATAAGGAGGCTCCATTAAAGCCTAAACCATGTCTCACTAAGGGTAGTATTTGTAATATAATAAGAGTATCAAAAGCTTCTTTCCCTTTGTGAAATCTTAAGATAGAATTCCTAAGCTCAATAACTACTCCTTTTAAAGAGTCATTTTCTTTGCTTTAAGGAATCAAAAGAGGATAAAGATTTGGAAATATTTTCTAAGGATTTTTTTAAGTTCTTTATTAGAATACCTTAAGTCACTTACAAGATCATTTAAGTTTTAAAATTCATCCTTAAGTTTTGAATACTTTTTCTTGTAAATTTTCATATGAGATTTATATTTTTCACATCTCAAGGTTAGATCTTCAAGAAGCTCATCATCCATATCATCTAAGTCTTCATAATCATGATACAAATGTGAAAAAGTACTTAGCTCGTTGGAGGAGTCCTCTTAAGCTCTGAAGCATAGGTTAGCAACTTATTCATCTTTTTCTTCTTCGCTTGAGCTATCATCTCATGTAGCCTTAAAGCTTTTGTTCTTCTCCTTGTCCCATTTTTTCTTTTTCTTGCTTTAGGACAGTTAAATTTGATGTGACCTTATTTTCCACATTCATAGAAAGTCACTTTATTCTTATTGTCTTTGAAATTGGGAGATGCTCTTTTGAAGTTCCTCCTATTTTTTCTTCTTTTTATGAGCTCTTTGGTCCTCCTTTAGAGCATGGCTAGTTTCTCATCCTCCTTCTCACTCTCATCACTATCATTAGAGGCAACTTCAACTCTTTATCTTTCTTTGAGGATTGAGAGTAAGAGTCTTCTTTTCAACCTTTTCATTTTGTCTCCTTGTCTTCTTCTTTTCTTCATCTCCTCATCCTTCTTCAAGGTCAACTCATGAGTAAGTAGCTTACTAATAAGGACATCCATTTGCATCATTCCAATCTCTAGATTGGATTCTTATATGTTATAAACTTTAGCACCAAATTTCTTAAGAGGAAGAGATTTGAGAATTTTAGTGTTTACCTCATGGTTGGTGAGAATTCTTCTAAACTTCTTCAATTTTATGATAATGAAGAGGAGTCTATTTGTCATATCGGTGATGCTTTCATTATCTTTCATCATAAAGAGCTCTCATTACCCGATTTCACACGTGTAGTGCCTTTGTGATAGTTTTTCATTGCCTTCCATATCCCATAGGTGGTAAGGCAATACTCCATTCCACTAATCTATTCTCTTGATAAGGAGCTAAGAAGAATGACCATTGCCTTCTTATTCTTCCTATTTGACTTTTTATGTGCTTCCTCCCATTCTTTCCTTGGAATAAGTTCTTCACTACCGTCTACCTCTTTGATTGGAGGCTTTAATTCCTTTGCTACAATGTCCCATAAATTTATCACATCACTATCCAAATAGAACTCCATTTTATATTTCTAATGAGTATAGTCGATTTCATTAAAGTAAGGCTTAAGGTGAGTGTGGATTTCTTCCTATGCCATGATATTTTCTCACTTAATTAAAGCTTTGTTTGACACGTTGATACCACATATTGGCCCGAAGGGGGGGTTAAATTGGTAGAAAATTTTGAATTTTAGAAGGAAAGGTTTGGTGAGCAAGAAATAGAAGAAATAAAAGAAGAATAGAACACACCAAGTTTTATATTGGTTCAAGTATTAACCAACCCTACATCCACTTACCAATTCTTTCAATTGGGCATCTCACTAATCTCTAATGGTTTTTTAAAGGTCACACCTAACTTTACAACTTATGTTTTTACAGAGGCTCACACACAACCTCACTAATGTTTCACAAGGCTAACACTCAACCTATACATGAGTTTTCTAAAACTCATTCTAAAACATAAATAAGAGTTTTTTATACAAAGGTGCACTCTTAAACCCAAACCCAATGGTGTTTAATGCTTACACCAAACAACAACTTAATTACAAGAGATTTAATACTTAAAGGTTGAGAAATAAATTGCAAGAGTTTTGCTTTATTGAATGCTATTCTATTTCATTCAAGTCCATTTGGTGGTGCATTTATAGGCTACAACCATCAAAGAGATGTTATAAACAAAATTATGTCCAAATCTTTAAAGTATACTAGGCAGATCCTGCATTTATTACTTGTTGGATGAAATTCATGGTTGAGACATACATTCGTGGTCGCGAGATTCACATAACCCCATTTGTATCAACAACTAGTCCACGTGGTATAAAACCAATGGTTCTTCAAGAACAATAGTTGTTGTATCCCTTGAGCAATAACGAAAGTCGCAGTCTCCATTTTTCACTTTAGACACGATGCTCACTGTGAAATCGTATGCCTAAATGGAGATGTTGTTTCAATAAAACTGCAGTCACTACGATTATTTCGCTACCATGAACTTTGATATTCCAACGATTATTTGGAATACTTGGCATAATCTAGTTGAAGATTTGATTCCCTCCAAGTGAATACAAAAGTTGTAGTCACAACTCTGGACGTGACATGCTTCCCGAAATCATTTGTATAAGATTTATTCAACTCTTCTTCAATATAGCTGTCATGAACTCGTACTTCATGACCATGAATTAGGATGCAAATTTCAATCTTTGAGATTAAAACTTCCATTTAAATTTCAAAGCTATCCTAGCTAAATGTTTGCAAGATCAACACTTGGAATTGATATTAGAACCTTGCAATCTATATTTTTAAGATCAAAAGAGAGTTTTGACATATACTTGACCATCGTAGTCCAATAATATATATATATATATATATATA